>SKCR01039985.1:0-80778 GCA_019454045.1 Zanthoxylum bungeanum
AAATAACATGTTAGTCAGCAAATAAGTTAAAGATGTACATAAGAAAATTGGGAAAAAAATTGCAAACAAAGAATTAAAATGAGGAAAACTTGTGATAACATCATATAGCCAACTTCCTTTGACACAATGTATCAATAATAAGAAAATGGGCTAAGCAAAATATTTTCAGTAAGCATGTATCCACCATGGATGCACAATAATTATTCCAAACTGAAAAAAAAAAAAAAAAACAAAAAAACAAAACAAAAATTAGACCATGTACACTTAATGAGAGCTAGAATTATACCTTTTTTTTTTTTTTTTTTTTTTTTTTTTGTAAATATTGACATTTAATCATGTTGATTGTTGTTGGCATGTGTTTGATTCCTGGAGTAACTTAACATATTGGATTTCTTCTTCAAGCATTACACTCATATAAATTTTTGTTCCATTTGGTTTCAGGTTATATAAAATCATCAACCGCTCATTGATCATCTCTCTTATTTTCTACAACATATAAATGAATTAAACTAAAATATTGACTTAAGAATTGTTATTCCTATAATAAATCAATAACACATGGAAATAACTAATTTTCACAAACCAATAATAAAGAACTTTGCCAAAAAATTAATAAATTTTATCTAAATCATTCTTCATGTATTGAATCTCCACAAAATAATGAGAGAAGGTTTAGAAAATTTATTTTTATATATATATAAAGATATAAAGAGAACATGTTAGGTGGGCTTATAAAACTAAGAAAACGGTGGGATAGGCTTACAAAAATGAATGGGTTAAAAAAAGGACATGATTTTTTAATTATTTTATGTGATAATTTTGTCTTTATATGAAAAAGAACAATGTTTATAATATTAATAATTATTGATTATCATATAAAAAGGGAAAAATCTCTTGATTATAATATAATTATTGATTACCATATAAAAAAACAATCTTATTTAGAATATAATTACTGATTACCATAAAAAGGAGACCTTATTTAAAATATAATTATGAATTACCATAATAAGGAAAAAGAACCATTCACTGTGAGGCAGTACAGAAGTGATGCAGATTCAATCGGCTGATTGATTTAAGAAATTGAAATAATAGAGTGAAAATATATCAGGAGCTTCCATTTGAGTTATGCAGCTCAAATTCAAATGATACCCAAAGTTCAAACCTGCCATCAAAGTTGTGAAACAAACATGATGGTTTCTTTTTCCACATGCCGATTTCTACTCCATTTTACTTGTTTTGTTCCTAGAGTAATGTTATATCAATTCCTCAGGGAGCGTGGCTTGATAGTGTAAGGTTAAAGATCTCATTTTGAGGTTTTGGATTTGAATCCAATAAGTACGTTTCTTGTAAGAGTCTGAGACAGCGGGAGATTTTACCTGCTCCGCTTAAGTTTGGAATGAGTAATTTGACGGTGAGATTCCAACTATTCAAAAAAAAAAATAACGTTACATTAAATTTTTTTTTACAAACTATTTTCATACAAATTAAAGTGTCATTTGTTTAATCATATCAACACCACTTTTTTTTTTTTTTTGATAGTATCCCAATATTTTTATTAAATAGTAAGGTAACAATTAGTTGCTGGAAAAATTTACACTCTTGGGAATAATATCCCTAAATGACATGAAATAAATCCATGACTTTGGATCTAATCAAACATGCATTGCTAGTTTAGGATTTATTTATAAATACATTGAAATAAATCTAACTATTTCACAACATAATTGCATATCTTACTATTTATAGAGATTCCCTTACGGTCTGTTTGGTTCAATGAATGGGAGGGGAGGGGAGGGATTTTAATGGAGGTGAGGGGAGGGGAGGGGAGGGGAGAGATTTCAATTAAATATATGTTTGGTTCAAAGGAGGGGAGGGGAGGGGAGGGGAGTGTTTTTAATTAAATATATGTTTGGTTCAAGAAGGGAGGTGAGAGATTTTAAAACTAATTTACTATTTTATCCTTATAGCTTGTTATAAATAAAATTAAAATAATATAGGCTTATATTATCTTTGAATTAAACAAATAATAAAATTAAAATTAAAATTAAAAGCTCTACATATATAATACATGTTATTAAAAATAAAATTAAAACAAGCATCAAACAAGTAGCTAGGTTTTGACATAGATGAATAGATAAAGAAACACTGCAAAATATCCAAGTTTATAACATAAATTACTAAAATGATTAAGTTCAGATAATACGCAAAACGTTAATAAGGTTTCAGCAAAATAGTTAGGATGAGAGTTAAAATTGGCTTAGGAGGGATTTTGTAATTAGGACAATTTATGATTTTTAATATATAAGTAAGGATAATTTAGTCATTGCATTTAAAATTTTAATTCTTCACTTTCTCTCCCTTCCAAAACCCCCCACTTTTGGAGGGGAGCTAAAATTGGCTTAGGAGAGATTTTGCTCCCCTCCCATCCCCTTAAAAAAATTGAACCAAACAAACATAATGTAAAATAATCCATCTCCTCCCCTCCCCTCCAAAACCCCCCCAACCAAACACAACATTAATCAAACTTAATTTATTGCCTTTATAAATGAGTCAATACTCATATATGTAGGAGATGGATGAGGTTACTGTATCATCACATGCATGACTTCCTGTTTAATCACATGCATTTGGAAGCTTAATGACTTTCCCATACCCCTCCAAAAATATTGTTATCATGGGTGTTCCATTAACATCCCAATTGATTTTCCAATATATTGATTTAATATGGAAAAATTGATTTTCCAACATCCCCCTTCACGCATGATGGGATTCATAGTTTTTATCATCTATACAAGAATAACTCAACTTAGCAATTGTGTCATGCGATCAACATACTTCAAGAGCTCACTTGTTATACATTTATTAGGAATATATAACTACTCGAATAATTGATGGATACCATAGTAAATTAAGTATGCAGTATCATCGATCATTTATCACATTACATCTCTCGATCTCTTTTCGAATGTAATATTTATTTTGTATTCACAATCATGTTTGATCTGTAGAACAACGTTATTTTTCGACAGGGAATACAAGCTAATGCAATATTATTCATATAATGATATTTCTCTTTTCTCAAATCTTTCAACTTTGATTCAGTTCAATTTTCCAGAAATGTTCTATTGAGTCGCATATTTCATGATCTTCCAGTAACACTCCAAGATAGCGATCATCAAATCTAAACTTTAAGAAAGAGGCAAGAGTCTAAATGGTACAACGTGAGATTAAAATAATCTCATAGGTTAACTCGAATCGCGTGAAAACTCTTTCCCGCCAAACCAACAGCTCAGATCCTGCATAGTCACATCAAGTGAATCTACAACTGTGTTGCACTAACACTTAGAGGAGTCCTCAACTTCCTTAGATAAAGACATCATCTGGTCCAGTCAACTGAAGACATAGCTCATGGACCTTCATTTGGTCCGGTCGACTGAAGACATAGCTTATGGACATTCATCTAGTCCAGTCGACTAGAGACATAGTTCTTGTACCTTCATCTAGTCCATTCGACTAAAGACATAGTTCTTGAACCTTCATATGGTCCAGTCGACTGGAGACATAGCTCTCAGACCTTCATCCAGTCTGGTCGACTGAAGAGATGCTCATAAACCTCCATCTGGTCCATTCGATTGAAGAGATACCTCATGGATCTTCATCTGGTCCAGTCGACTGAAAACACTCTTGGACCTATCAGGTCCAGCTGACTGAAAACACTCTTGGACCTTTATCAGTTCCATTCGGCTGAAAAAATAATCTTGGATCTTCATCTGGTCCAGCTGGTTGTAAACACTCATGGACTTTCATCAGGTCCAGTCGACTGAAAACACTCTTTTGGACCTTCATCCAGTCTAGTCGACTAATATTGAGTCGACACGACCACCACCTAGTCTAATCAACTTTCCTCGAGCCAGTTACGGCTTCTCAGACGACCATATATCCAAACGACTAACATCAAGTCGGCCCAAGTGTGTATAGCCCATTCCAATCGACTCAACTAAGTCCACGCTTATTACTCTCCAAGATAACATCATTGACTTGGAGAGTGGAGGACAAACTGTTGGGGTAAATATGTCTCAACGCCATCCGATTGGATTGGCCCAAACGACTAGGCCTAAATCCCTATAAAGATCTAGTCTATTGGACCTTGACTCACCTTTGGAGTCCAGTTGATTAGACTCATCGACTGGAATTCCAGTTGACTTAGAAAATCCAGACTACTTATACTCTCTTAACACACACGCCCATTACTCCAGCCGACCTAACCGACACCAAGGATCCAACAGACTTGGAACCTTCTCGATATTATTCTGTCGCCTAATCGACAAGATTCAGTGTACACACAACAAGTTTTATTCCTACTAGGACTCAAATCCCTCTTTTACAGGATAATCCTTATGAGTTTCAGTATTACTCGAAGTCCTAAAAGAATTATAACTATCCTATATACGAATTCAACTTGGACTCCTCTAGAAGAATCCTAATTCCACTAGGATTAGGATCCCGAAATCTATAAATAGAGGGGATCCCCAAGGCAACAAATTCATCCAAGTTCTCACTCACAAACTTGAGTCTCAGAGCCCATGTCTTCACTCCGCTCAGACACGCTCTACCATCCACCCTCACGACTTACAAATCGAGATACAATGTATCAATCTAGCCTTGTTCTCTTTCAAACCACCATCACCACCGCTGACTTGAGCGTCGAAGTGTCTACGACAACCAACATACCAGTGGTCAGTCACTTCACATTCCCTCGTTGTCTTTGTTTTGCAGGATTGTCGGTGTCCTTTTCCGATCAATGATCGATTATGGACTGAACACGAAATTTATCGTCTACAGTTCAAAATGGAGAAAAAATGGTGACGAAATCAATCATAAAGTACTGATATTTTGTAATTAAGATATTTTTAAGTTATAAAGTATTGATACTATGTGATTAAATTTTATCACCCTTTTATACAAATAACATTACTATCTACATTTAATGTTATCCATTGTGTGAAATGGGATTGGAATTGGGTATATATTCAGGACTTGTTGGAAATAAATTCTCATGATCTAAATTTCTCAAATCCTAATCGAAAATTATGGTATCCGATCAAAACCTGAAGTTATCCATCCCTATGAAAAAATACATTTTATATTCAAAAAATTGAGGGCAGAGTCACTTTTTATATCCAAAATTAATTCAAAATTCAAAATTATCAGAATTTTTTTTTTAAAACGTTTTGTCAGTCCACCCTAATATACAATAATGCTTGATACTACTATTTTTCGTTAACATCGTTAATAAGGGTGGCAATGGGCTGGGCCGGGCCTGGGCTTTGATAAGCCCGGCCCGAGCCCGGCAAGTATTTTTTTGGCTCGGCCCGGGGAAAAGCCTGGCCCGGGCGTCTGTCGGGCCGGGCTAGCTCGACTCGGGCCCGAGCTCGGGCCGGGCTTTTCCGGTCCGGTTTTTATTAATAAAAAAATTAATTTTTTTTAATTTATTATATAAATATAAAATATAAAATATAAAAAATATTTTTTAAGCCCAAGCTTAATGTGATAGGCCCGGCTCGGACTCGAGCCCGTGTCTGACCTTTACTCCGCGGGCTCGGGATTTTCTGTCACCCTTAATCGTTAAAGAAAAATGGATGTCATAATATATATATATATATATATATAATTACATAATCCAACAAGAAATAGAAAAAAATGAAGAAAAAAACCACCCCTACCTCCACAACTCTCCTCAACAATCTGAGCATAAGCAAATTGTTTCGAATTATCGATTAATTTAGAGTGTAAAAAGTGATTTTGCCTAAAAATTAGTAATTTAAGTATAAAGTGTTATTTTTCATAATTTAGGAAGGAGTTATGAAATTTTTTTTAAAAAATGACATAACTAATTTTTGGTTTAAAATATCTGTTATGATTATTTTTATATGTAAAATGTCATTTTTTTATAACTTATGCTGGATATGAGATAATTAATATATTTTGAGATTTTAAGCTGATGATAATTTTCCATAATTAATTAGTACTTAATATTGTACCTGGGTCCATATCAAACGAAAAATGATAAAACTCTTCCATACTATGACGTGTCGCCTATCATTCTTTCCTGTAGGCGTGGATGCGGTGGATTTAAACTCACTATTAAAATAAGTGGGTCCTGCATTATCGGTAGGTAACAGTGGGGGCTACAATTTTTTAGTTTTATTTTCATTCAATAAAATAACAACGTAACATTAATTTTGTGTTTGTGTTCTATTTCTAGAGTAAAAGTAATGTCGATCAATGGGTACTTTGACTGACCCATTAGATTAGATATTGAGTCATACAAAAAAAACAAATTGTATGGATGTTAAGTTTCTTTTAGTCATTGTCAAATTGGACATCACAACAATTACAATTACAATTACAATTAATTGATAACAAATGAATTAATAATAATGGGTTTTAAAATATATAATATAATATTTCTGGAACCCCTCTATCATGACCATATGCATGATTTGATAATTTTAGCACATAATTAACGTGTACGTTTGAATGATTAGGTTGATTACTTTTTTTTACAATTTAAAATCTTATCGAATAAATTAGATAAATACACTTATGGATGAATTAAGGATTCAATGAAAATCTGAGAATGTCTTTTTAGACAGGAATGCTACCCAAAAAGAAAGGAACGAGACGAGTGACTCATAGGGGCAAATATCAAATCTCCCTACAATTCCTCCCAGTAAGTCATCTGCATGGAAAGGAATCGATTTATCTCCTCATAATCAACTTTGGGAACAACATCCATACCTGGAGAATATGTACAACGGCTTCCAAATCCTTCCACATAAAAGAAGTGATGTCATGGAAACCATAAACACTTTATTAGTAATCATAAATAGTTTGTAGAGAGCAAACGAAGACATATATTTTATTTAGGGTTTATCTACAGTTGCAGTCCATTCCATAATGGTATAATGATATTGATCCAGTATCGTTCATGTGGTGACATGAAAATGGAGGCGCCATATATGATGCGAGTACGATTAAAGATATTAATTCAATCGTAATTGTAACGAGTTATTTAAATATGTTATAGACTATATGATGGCCTTGAAACATGTTATATAATATCATTGAGATATTAAGAACGAGTTTCTAATTAATGAAGATTATAATATGTAACTATTAAGGTCATTGAGATTAAATTTTGAGTCTAATAATAATGATAGATGGTCTACGTCATAATGAGTTAGAAAAGATGCAGTGAGAGTGTCAAAGTTGATTCCATTGTACAAGTTGAATTTTTTGCAACTTACGAAGTTCCGACTTAAGAAGTTACTAAATGATTTTATAGATTAGAAGTATCAATATTAATGTTATACTTGCAGTTGTCTGCAAAGTATTTTAGATTAGATCCTTCAATACTTGGACAACCTATAGTTGAAGCGCAATATTATTGTCGCATCAGAGGACTGTGGATGTAGAACTTAGGCTCTATATAGTATGAGTGATGCTGACCAAGGGAGACATATGAGTTTGTATAACAAACTCAAAGTAATATAGCGGACCTACTCTCTAATGTCTACATTTTAAGTGCTAGGTGAGCTTTTAAGGACCATAACTATAAGATACATAATGAAATGCGTATACGATACCATGGATTGACACTAAAGTAAGTAAAGATTGTGATATCTTTTATATACATATTCGATCTAATTTATATCAGATTACAATTAAATAAGGTTTAATGATGTATATAATAGATAAAGATCTGAGAATATACAGTAGTTAAAAGTTACAATGAAGTTTGTAATTAACATTGAGAATGTAATACCTTGATTCAAGACCATGAGCATTTAGCATATTTTCGATTCAAGTCCATGAGCATTTGACATCATTTTGCCTTTTTGGGGCTTTATGACCTATATATCGATCACTTTACTAGTATATCGATGGCCATGTACTTTGATACACATTCTGAAATCGACATACCAATGGCCCATCATCATGACATGCATTCTGGAACTGGCACGACAGTAAACCAGTCTCCATATCGGTCATTAAACTGGTCTTCATTCATTATGGACCCTTCTAATTGGGCTTCTGGAATCGCCATACCGGTCACACCTGGATTTATATATAACCACTTCCACTTTTATTTTCTTTTTCATTCTTTCTCGTTTTCTCTCGGTTCTTCACTAAATTTTTGCTTCAAATCAACCCAAAATTTTGAGTTTCATGTATTTTCACGCATCAAATGAAGCATGTAAGTTTCTTAATCTCAATTTTAGTTTTTGTTATGGATTTTTCATGTTAGGATTGAAACCCATATGTGACCTTAATAAATTAATCATGCTTAAATAAGTGAGTATTAACACGATACATGCATGGTTTGAGTTGAATTAAATTCTATGCTTTTGGTAGAATAAACCCTAGAATTTGGGTATTTAGTCAGGTCATGGATTTGTTGAATTTTTGTCTTATTAAGGGTTTATTCATATTAGAATTGATGTTGTGACATGAGATATGAATGAATTTGGTTGGCATTATAAAAAATTGGAAACGGGTTTTAGGGGGCCGAATTTAGGGGTTTATGAATTCTTGAATTTTCAGATTTGATAGTGTTATAAATCATGATATGAATTGATTTTCATGTGCTGCATGGATAAGTTTGCTTGGGCACTTTATGTTGGTGCCTCATTATGGCTTAGGTTGTCGATAGATGTCTTAAATTTTCATGGGTACATGACTCATTCACATGCATATTTAGCATAGTAATGCTCGAGTATGTTAACCGTACTTTAACACTTGATAGATTTCACGTAGGAGAATCATTTCGACTCCATTCGAGTAGATGGGCATTAGGAAATCGGTTCAGTGAGTGAATGCTTTCATGATTATGTTTCATGTTATTTATATTGTGATGTACTTTGCTTACGGTGTATGTGTTATGATTTATGAAACACTATTTGTAATATATAAGTTATGTCACATATTTCGCAAATTATGTTCATATTTACAATTTATGTTTTACAAGTTAGCAGTTCATGATTTACATAAATCATATTTTTACTATTCGGTTAGCAGTTCATGTATACACGTTTATAAATAATATTTTTACGAGATAAGTATACACATATTCAGCTTATGTTTTCCCAAGTCATGTATGCACGATTTCAATTTATGTCTTTAGTTTACGCTAACACATCACATGTTTATGATCTACGTTTTCAGTTTATGTTTTCCCGCCATATGTTTACAGATTATGTTTTCAATTGCGTGTCTTAATCTAAAGGTACTGGCTAGGAAATCCATTCGGACGGTGTTCATT
This sequence comes from Zanthoxylum bungeanum, assembly GCA_019454045.1. Classification (NCBI taxonomy): domain Eukaryota; kingdom Viridiplantae; phylum Streptophyta; class Magnoliopsida; order Sapindales; family Rutaceae; genus Zanthoxylum; species Zanthoxylum bungeanum. Next base: position 9,329 of record SKCR01039985.1, read on the forward strand.
TACACTTATTCTAAAATAGGTAATGAATCTCGTATGAACATTGTTTGTATAAACCAGTACATGTGTCAGCTTAAGATTTTCATAGTTTCCATGTTTTCAGTTCATGATTAATATGCTTACAGTTCATGCATATGATTCATGGTTTAATTAGAGTCAGGATTACAATTTATGATTTCATAATACAAGATTACATGTATGTTTTCAACATGCATGTCATGAGCTCCAAGTCACAATTCATGTATACAATTAAATTTACTGTTCATGATTTACATAAATACAATACAAGTTTTTAAATTCGTGTTTACACGTTTTCAATCCATGTTATACATGTTACAGTCCATGTTCAAGCTCATAATTTATATGTCACGATTTACAAGTCATGAATTATAATTACGCTTCACGATTTTCATGTCATGTTTTACAGTTATATTTCATGGTATTTTGTAAACGTTTCATGAGTACCGTTTACATTTTCATTTTACGTTTTTTCACGTTTCATGGTTGCAGTTTCAGCTATATATGAGTATAGCTTATGTCTTTTATGTGTCAGGTTTACAATTTACACTTTCACAAAACATATTTTTCGTTCATAAATCATATATTTGTAGCTCGTGTTTTACGTGTTTAAGGTTCATGTGTACAGTTTTCAGTGTGTGATTATGTTTTCATATTTCATGATTTACAAGCAATGCTTCAAGCTTCAGATATAATTTTCATGAGTAACAATTTATGCTTTTTAGTACATGATTCACAAAAATAAGTAACTAATTATTTTTCAAACCACCAGTAGAGTACCATCCCTTCATATGTAGCGTCCCAGGTTCGCTCACATTCAGCAGGCCTAATGGTCCTTAGGTGACACTCTTAAGCACATTCACGTTCATGTTCCCCTGCATACACAACGCTAGGTCCCGCTAAGTACGTCTCACGCCCGCATGTTACGATACTTTTGTTTTCATGATTTAAAACATGTGCAAGCGTACGAGGGGGTGACAGCCCAATCTGAGTACGTATGAAGATACGGGGGAGACGTCCCAATCTCGATCGTTGCATATGTAAAATTTCCAATTATTGGATTTCATGACTATGTTTTCAATTCAGGCTTATAATTTAAATTTTTTAGTTTACAATCATGCTCTACAGTTACGATTATCATTTTACAGTTTACATTCATGGTACGTTTTCAGTTCATAGTTCAAATTTTAATTTTTAGTTTACGCTGCAATTTCAATCATGCTCTCAGTCATGGTCACATTTTATGTTTTATAATTACAAACATGTTTATAGTTTTCCATTCAAGTTTATAGTTTTCAGCCACGTTTCGATTTTCAATACATGATCATGGTTTTCAAGCATATTTACGTTATCAAGTCATGTTATGTTTTCAGGTCATGCTTACACTTTCAGATCGTACTGATGTTTTCGGGTCACGTTATAAGTGCCAGTTCTCCATGTTTAAAGTTTCCAGTCATGATCACAAGTTATTATGCTTAGAAGTTTATGTTATATAGATTTCAGCTCTGCTTATAAAATCATATTTACAGTCTACAGACATGTTTTCAGTTTACTTTTTCATGTTATGGATCTGAGTTATAGCTTCCCGATTCACATATGTAGCCATGGTTATGCAAGACATGTTTCACGATTATCAGTATATATGTTATGATTCATCATTACATGTTATGATTTTAGCCATGCATCCATGTTTATGAATTTTCAGTTTACTTGTTATGATTCGCATGACATAGTTTATAGTTTATGTGTCATGTTTCTCATGTCATTAGTTATAGATCACACATCACATTTCACATGTCATGAATTACAAATCATATGATATGATTTATTTAGTAACGTTCTATAGCATACCATTAATGTCTTACATCTTAATTGACACGACACATGATTCACAATTCATGATTTCTTTGTCATGCTCGGTAGCTACGACTCACATTTCATGGCCTACAGTCACCGGTTCATGGTTATTGTTTAAGTTCCAAGATTTATGTTATACGTTTTATGATCTACGGTATGTGTCTGTGACCTCTTAAGTTATGTTTTCAAGAATAAAAAATTGGTACGACATCACTTATACACATCATATATTTTAAGTTTATTTTCTTTTTCAGCATCATTCTCTAAGTCAATCATGCAATTTATTTGTCCCATTAGCTTGTTGGGATGCATGATTTCATACATATTGAGGACAAGCTTTGGAGAAGATGAATACATACTGCAGTCAATAGGTTCAAGTTTCATGGGCCTATTTTTAAAGTGTCATCTCATGTTAGACCATATGGCCGAATTTTAATTGTCATATAATTCATGTTATGTAAAATATTATGCATATCGTTCATGTGAAATGTTACCTCAAATATGTATATTCATAGTAAATTCAGTACGTCACGTATGGATATGTAGCTCAGTGTAAGTCAAGTTATATCATGTCACGTCATACATGTGCACATCATGAGGCTCGGGAAAATGGTAACACCGTCTCCTGCTGGTCATGTCCTAGGAAACTCGAATGTGACATGAAGGTATCAGTACTTGTGGTATATTCTCAAATAAAGTTCCTGGTCGAGATTTCATGACACGAATTGATTAGTAAAATCCATTGAGACCAGTACATGTCGTATATCGAGACTTGGTCCAATGATTTATCCCAATGAACCAAGAGTCTTGGGAGACTTGTATAGATATGTAGATATTTATTTGATTATCATTGAACGACTCACCCAAAGAATTTCTAATAGATGATACACCAACTTTTGGAGTTGGTGCTTAGAGCACCAATCCAAATAATATATTGTACATTATATTTTATTATTTATTAATAAAATAAGTACATTTTCATTTCAAACCTTATTAATGGTAATGTCATTATGCATATTAGATTGATATATGAATATTCAAAGAATGACATTGATCTCAGAATAGTCATATAATAATACTGGACATTGGGTGGTCCGACATTGGGATAATATTTATATTATAAATTATTTTTAAAGTAAATATTGTCATTGGTTTTGGAATACGGTCGAATTGCTATAACCTAACCTAGAAGACTAGCACATGTCGTATATTGGAATTGGAGTTCCAATGGTTTAACCCGATGTACCATGAGCTTTGGAAGCTCGTATAAACATGTGGGTATTCATTGGAGCGAATACTGAATGACTCACAGGTGATTCCTAATAGTTGGAAGTACACACCACCGTTAATAGGAATCTCCTCGAGTCGAGTAGCATATGTGATCATTTGACTATAGGATAACATTGATTTTGTGTGAGATCCTTCACACTTAGATGTCATGTATGTTAGAAATATTTCATGGTCTGGCCTCTATATGTTCGTTGGGTGTGGACCGATGCACTCGTTAATCAAATGTGTATGAAAATATGATCCATCAACCCATATGTGTACCATAAGGGATTTTGGTATACATGTGAGTAAGTCATGATTCTTAAGACTTTGGCGCCAAAGTCGATCATCTAGAGTGGATCGCATATATCAGAAATGGTTTCTGATTAGTTGTAATGAATCGTGGACATGTCGACATGAGATGTGCGTATCAGAAATTTGACGGTGTAATCTATGTTTCCTAAGCACAACTCAGATAGCCTACGATGGAGGGATTGTTAAATATATGTGATGACCTCGACTTGTATAGTTTAGAAAGGTCGTTCATATTTTTCACGAATTCAGAGGTGGCCGAATTGCGTATATATTAGCTAGGCTTATATGACGAACGTGTCTGGACTTAGAGAGTCCCACAATATGAAGTGTACTTGTTGAGCACTTGGGTAGCAAATACTTTTTTGATAATAAATAATACTCGATATTATAATTATCAACAAAAATAACTAAGTGTTATTGGATAACATTTATTATTTACTTTGACCCAATTAGATTAATCCAAAATCACACAAAGGCTTTGTTGTAAATTTATAAATATCTCTACCATAGAAGGATATTTTGGTAATTATAAATATGAAATAATAGGTGTATTTGTCTTGATTTAATTGGAATAAATAAAAGTGGTAGACATTTAACTAATCCATTTGCTAATGTCTATCTTGATTTAATTGGATTAAATCAAAGTGGTAGATAAAAGTGATTAGTCACACCTAATTATACATATTGGATTAAGCGTGTCTAATATTTGATTAGGATTTTTATTAATTAAAAATTGTATAAGTTTTGCTATAAATAACAAGCTTGAGCAATGTTTTAATTAAGCTAAATAAACTTGATAAGATTGAGCTTGAGAATGTTAAGCTTGTGAAAGTTAAAACAAACAAGTCTTAGAAATATTAGCCTAAGTAAAAGAAGTGCTTGGAGAAGCTTTGCAAGTTCTCTACAATATTTCAACAAGAAGAAATCAAGATTGGATATTGGAGTGAAGCTTGCTAGCATTGGAATCAAGATTAGATATTGGAGACAAGCCTGCTAACTTTGGAAGTTGTCAACAACATTTCAACAAGGAGAAGAAGATTGGATCTTGGAATCAACCTTATTAGATAAGTGTGATCTTCTCTAAACTAGTGTTTTTTCATTAGTGAGTTATCATTAATGAAACATATAGTGATGTATTATGTAATAGATACAAAATAACATAGATTGATGTTAAAATTAGGTTAATGAATTGTGTATGGATGCTTTGGAAGCATAAATATAATATGTTTGTGATGGGTCAAAATATTATATTGGAATAAATTTAAAAATCCGAGTTTGGAACTCTAGATGAAAGCTTGGAGCTAAGGCTACCATTCTACAATCACTTGACCACATTTGAGTGATAAAAAATTATTCATGAGTCATTTAATTGTAGGATTCTAATTTGGTTTGTGTTTGGATTCAAAATTTACGCAAGTGCGTATTTAGAATAAATCTATATTTTTGTAAAAATATTTGATATTTTGAAAAACATGATTTTTGTTCTATAAAATGTGTTGATGTTGATTTTGATGTTAAAAATTAATTTTGGGTGTTTGAAAGTGTTTATGGGAGATTAGAAGCAAATAGGGTAAAATACCTTATTTGTATCAGCTCTCTGGAAAATTTCTAGAGAGTTGATCCTTTTATACTTAACAAAGCATCAATTTGAAATAAAAAAAAATGAACTGGGCGCTAAGCACTATGCTAACATGTTCTTGCGTCGAAACTTATTTCTGTTCGTTTTTGAGTTTCCGGTCTCCGATTTAGCCTTGATTTTTTCCTATACACTCGTAATGGAATATAATATTTCATTAAATTATTTAAAATTACACCCATACTTGATATTCATGGGTTAGACTCACTTTTGCTGCGCTGGGCACCGATCCGGTTCTACATCTGCCCCAACACCAATGTCAATGGGAATCTTATTGAGTAGAATATCATATCTAGTCCTTTAACTTGAGATACTATCATAGATGTAAAAGTGATCCTCTATACTTTGACAAGAGTCACGTCATCGGTCAATCTAAACCACACCTTCGCCTATTCGTCAAGTGTAGACCGATGCTCACGATATCTTGTGATGTATCCAGAGAGGATCTGTTAGTCTTATATACGGGATTTAGGCATCCATTTTTTGATCTTTAAAGCTCTGGCCATAATATATTTTGGAAATGAGTTTCGATTGTTGATTAAGAGATCACGAATATGTCACAACACATATATAAATTGTACACTACGAAGATTTGACATTCTCATCTATATCTCTGGTACAATTCAAATAGTCTATGATGGAGGGACTATATGGTATGTCTAGACCTTGACTTGTATGGTTCAGTGGGGTTATCTACGATCATCATAATTTGTGAGTGAGCGAATTATAGACATGGAATGTGTCCCGTGACATATATACATGAACCTAGAAGTTTCATTAATAAAATATACTCGTAGAGCACTAAGGTAATTAATTACGAATAATATGGATTATTTGTATTGTTACACATGAAGGAGTATTTTTGTTTCTAATATAATGTATATGATATATAATTTGATTAGAAACACATTAAGTCCAATTGAATTTTGACACTTGTCAAATAAATAATTATTAAATTAATTAACTTTTAATTAATTGAATAATTATTTATTTTGGAATATTCCTTAATTATTTAAAGCTTATAAGATAAGCTTTGGAAATTTGGAAAACTTTTCACCATATATTTGGCTTAAGTTTTGCCAAGCCTTTTTAAGTGTCAAAATGACCAAAATGCTCATATCTTTATGAAACCCAAAATTCGGCAAAGTAGTGAAATGGATGGAAAATTATTTTCATTTTGGTTTTGGCTTGGATAAGTTCAAAGTGTTGAGTTTTTGTTCAAAAATTAGGGTTTCTTTAATCCACCAAAATTAGAAAGTGTGGAAGAACAATTTCATGTGTTTAGTGTTAATTGATTTTTTAGAAACCCTAATATGAAAACCTTTGATGCATTTGTAAACTTAATTAGGCTAATTAAGCCTAATTAATATAATTATGCCTAATTAGGGTATAGGACACCAAATTACCATTTTAAAAATACTTGAGCCACTTCTTGATGACCTTGAATTGTTCGTGAGTTATTTTATGGTGTTTGACTCTAAATTCTTAAGTAGAGATTTGGATATGCATGATTTTGAATTAATTAAGTGATTAATTTGATTAATTATGTAATTATTCAATTATAACATAATTTATGAAATTGAGAGGTTGTGGATGAAATTGGATGTGTTATAATGCTTAAAAAAATTCCTGGAATTTTTGAAACTGTTTAGGAAGCGTTTTGAGAATTTTTCGTAAATATCGCATTAGGGACAAAATCATAATTTGTTGAAATTACAATTATTTGGCCATTGCTACCATACTTGCAGTATTGTAGCAATGTGTATAATGCGTAGAAAAATTCTCTAAATTTTCGGAATCGTTCTGGAATCGTTTTTGGAATTTTCCTCACTAAGGAAAAATGGTAATTTACTGAAATTAAAGTGAGCAACCACTGCTACAGTTGGATCACTGTAGCTGTAGGCCGATATGGTTCCATAGCTGATCGTGGTGTTCATTTTTCCCAGTCGATAAATTCGGTGAATTGATAAATCAGCTAATGTGCAACCTCGGTAAGTGTTTCCGAAAATTTATGTCATGAGTCTTTATGTATAATCACTCCTAATATTTGATACTAATGAGTGATTAAGGAAAAATACGGATGAATTAGAGGTATATTATGTTGGGGCTGTTGTGGAACCCCCAAGGTCGGATCGGTGCCCCGGGCAGCGGAAATGGGTCTAACCTATGGATATAAAGTATGGGTGTAATTTTAAAACATTTAATAAAATATTATATTCCAGTACGAGTGTATAGGAAAAAAACCGAGACTGAATCGGAGTCGGAAGCTCCAAAACGAGCGAAAAAACAAAATCGGTGCGCGTGTACAACACGCGCTACAGTGCGCGCGTGCTACAGTGTACACGCGCATTGTAGCAATCAGGTGTGTAGCCTTTTTTTTTCATTCGTTTTGAATGCTTCACAGTGCTTTAGCTTTCTGGAAAATTTCCAGAGAGCTGAGCAATTAGGGTCTATTACCCTAATGCTTTAGGTCTTCCCTAAATACTTCAAAAACACCCAAAAATAATTTTTAATTTCAAAATCAACATAAACACATGTTATAGAATAAAAATCAAGTTTTTCAAAATATCAAATATTTTTCCAAAAACATAAATTTATTCTAAATACGCATTTTCGTAAATTTTGAATCCAAAACACAAACCATTTTAGAATCCCAATTAGAAATGTCTCATGAACAATTCTAGTCCACCTAAAGGTGGTCAAGTGAATCTAGAATGGTTGCCATAGCTCTAAGCTTTAATTTAGAGTTCTAAACTCTAATTAATCTAGAATGGTTGCCATAGCTCTAAACTTTAATTTAGAGTTCTAACTTCAAGATCCAATCTTGTTTCCAATGCTTCCAAGCTTCACTTCAAGATCCAATCTTGATTTCTCCTAGATGAAATGTTTTAGAGACCTCACAAGCTTCTCTAAACACTTCTCTAACTTAGGCTAATCTCTCAAGAATTTTCTTATGCTTGTATTTGAACTTGTAATTAAAACCTTCATAAAGCTTGCTATTTATAGCAAAACTTAGGCAATTTTAATTAAAAAAGTTGTAATCAACTTTTAAGTGGGCTTAATCAAATTTGTCCAAATATGTATAATTAGGTGTGACTAATCTCCATTGTCTCCCATTTAGATTTAATCCAATTAAATCAAGCCAAGGATTAGGAAATGGATTAGTTAAATGTTTGCCACATTGATTTAATCCAATTAAATCAAGCCAAAACCACATATTATTACATACTTACAATTACCATAATATCCTCAAATGGTAGAGATAATTATGATTTTACAATTAAGCCCGTGTTTAATTATTGAATTAATCCAATTAATTCAATTAGGTAAAAGTAAATAATCAATGTTATCCAATAACACTTGATTATCTTAGTTGATAATCATAATATCGAATATTATCTTTTATCAAAAATTAATTGGCTACCCAAGTGCTCAATAAGTACACTTCATATTGAGACTCTCTAAGTTCAGACACGTTCGTCATATAAGCCTAGCTAATATGTACACAATTCGGCCACCTCCGAATTCGCAAAGAACACGAACGACCTTTCTGAACTATACAAGTCGAGGTCATCAGATATGTTTAACAATCCCTCCGTCGTAGGCCATCTGAGTTGTGCTTAGGAAACATAGAATATACCGTCAAGTTTCCAAGGTGCACATCTCATGTCGACATGTCCACGATTCTTTACAACTGATGCGATCCACCCTAGGTGACCGGTGATGAGTGGTATTTATATCACTATTTCCCACTCATTTAACTTAATATTTTGTATAGTTTCTTGAGTTTTATGAACGTTTTGATGTGTTTTATTGTTATCTTGCAGATAAATAAAGTTTGGACAGCACTGGAGGCAATTTGGGGCAAAACCGGACAAAAATGCGTCAACAGGGATATTTCCGTCTTTTCCGCGTCGCGACGCTGGAACACTGCGCGCCGCGACGCCCAGCGTGAGCCGAATCTGCTAACATGCGCCTGGTCAACGGTCAACAATTTGAGAAGTTTTGACTTTGCTAAAATGCGCCGTGCCACGTGTCACCATCACAGCCGATCTGCTAACATGCGCCGTGCCACGTGTCATCATCATATACTGCCGACACTCAGACTTGACACGTGTCGCCTCGTCATCAGCCACATCATCGGTCAACAAGTCAACCTTGCCACGTGTCGTGCCACATCATCGTCCACGTCAGCAGGTCAACCGAGTCAACATGCCACGTCAGCATCAGCCAATCACAGCGTGACACATGTCGCCACATGTCGCAATCCTATTGTGCCGACAGGTGAACAGTCAGCCGCCACGCCACGTCATGCCACGTCATCGCCATGTCGTCGCCGCGTCAGCATGATGTCATCAATGACGTCATCACAATAATTGAGAATTAGCCGCCTTGACACGTGTCGCGTGAACAGTCAGCCGCCTTGCTACGTGTCGTCTCCTCAGCGTGCCACGTCGACAAATCCAGCGTCGCGACGCTGAGCTCTTGGCGTCGCGACTCCCGAATAGTGAAAAATTTGCCTATAAATTCAGCGCGAAATTTCAGAATTTTGTATACCTTTCTCTCTCTTGATTTCTCTCTCTAGAGAGAGTTTCTCTCTCTAGAATTTTTATTTTTATTTTTTTTAGTTTTTTTTTATTTTTAGTTTTGTAAATAATTTAATTACTTTTTGTAATAATAGTAATTTAATTTTTACTTTTTACTTTTTACAGTTTTTACTATTCACCATGTTGAAATAATTTCCTCAGCTAGGGTGAAAGGTAATTCTTCTACTATTGCTATTTAGATTAATCTCCCTTAAAAATAATATATTAACTATTTAAAATATTGACTTAATAAGGGATACAGCTATATTGGTCGGTTGGCAATTTAATTTTAATCTGGTTTAAACCTGACTAATCAAGGATACCGCGCAGACTGGTCGGTTGGTAAATTATTTTTTGGTTCCGCCTTAATGGCTGGTTGGACTTAATTTGACTTAATCAGGATACCGCCAGACTGGTCGGTTGGTAAATTTATCACAAGTTTATATATTATTTTATGGGAGATATCTAAATTAGTAGTAGTAAAAGTAATTCCTTTTACCTTAGCATTTTATTTTTATTTTTATTTTACTTTTCAGTATTTTTATTTTATGTATTTTATTTTTATAGTCCTAGTTATGTGTTAGTTAATTAGGGGTTGTGATGACTATTAATATCACCGGTTTATAAGGGATTATTTTATAGTTGAGTAATTTAAAGGTTTATTTATTAAGTCTTAAGCTTAATGCTTCTTGTTGTCTGATCACCAATAAGATTGAAATGGTAAATCTAAAATGAACTAGACATAGGGATTTTAGGTTTCAGCCTTAGACTTAATAGCCCACGATCTTCCTTGAGGATAGATAACCCTTTAATAGATTTCCTTACGGGATAGGAATATACCTGTCGGGCGGGGGTAGCCATAATTGGAACTTAAACTTAATGAATCCAGATAATTTGGTTGACATAGACATATGGTTTAATTGGGTTATACTGGGTATTTGTGTCTGACCATCGACAGAGGCTTACACATAATTTAGTGTTCCAGGTTAATAAATCAATATATTACCAACTTTAAGATAACCACTTCATCTTTAAAATGATATTAAAAGAAATCACAACCCTAGATCTTTGTATCTTTTGTTATTTTCCTTAGTATTTTCTTTTGTCTTTTTATTTATTTATTTATTTTGTAAAACCACTTTCAACAAATCAAACAATCATTCTCTTCTCCCTTTAATTAGATATTTGTAAATAAATAGATTCAATATTAAATAACAATAGTAGGAATTAAGTCCTCGTGGGATCGATATTTTTATACTACTTGAACGATACGTGCGCTTGCGTTATACGTGTGTGTTTACGCCGGTCAAGTTTTTGGCGCCGTTGCCGGGGACTTATATTTCTTGAGTTTTTAATTTTGAAGCTATCTAATTTACTTGTATCTAATTTTCTTTATTTTTATCTGTAATTTTATTTCTTTCTTTTGATTTCAGGTAACTTACAAATGGAACATTACTGGGAGATTGAAAGATTACGTGCTTTACAAGAAGATACACCCCACATCTGGGAGCAACAGTCCAGTTTTCTGAGGCCTGTTGTCCAGCCCAACAATTGTCACTGGATACCAGAATCAAACAATACTACATTTGCTCAACAGAATTCAATGTGGAGATGTGACATATGTAATGGTAACCACCCAAGCGATTATTGCGAGTACAACTACCATCCAGGGTGGCAGAATTATCAAGATCCTTCATGGTATGACGAGCCATCACATTTCACAGAATCACATTTTCCATCTTATCCACCATCTTCCTTCGATCCTTATCAACAACCAGAACTATCCGAGGAAGATCAGTTGATTTACATGTTCAAAGAACAAGCAGCTCGATTTGATGCACAAGTTCAGAGTAACACAGAATCCATACAGAGAATGACAGATCAGATCAGACAATTCACAGAAAACCAGAACTATATACTTCAAGAACCAGATTCAGATGACACTGATGAAGCCTTCAAGTACCAATCATTTCAAAATGACACTTCAATAGAGGATGAGGCTGAGCAGTATGAAGAATCAGAGGTATCAGTTCAGGAACCCGAACCGGCAAAGTCTCGATTTGATTTTTATTATTCCGACTCTGACGAGGAGGAAGCTGATCCATTTATACCAACTGCACCAACAACGGAGGATCAAACTTTCAAGCCTCAAAATGAAGATCTTGGAGAATGCTTTGCACAAATGTTTGATGAAGATCTACCTGAGACAATCATTTCACCCAGATCAGAGGATGAAGACCTAAAATCTAACATTTCTTTTCATCCTCAGGTTGACAATTTTGATGCATGTATTTCACAGATGACAGATGAAGAGCTGAATGCGGAAATTTTCAAATACATCTGTAAAGAAAAGGTGGAACAAGAAACAGAGCAAATAAAGGAGCAAATGTCTGACCAAAATAAAGATCCAGAGCATTCAGGAAAAACATCGCTGTTTTGGGGAGTACAAATCAAAGATATCAACCAGAAGCTTGACAGAATGGAACTTCCATTCCAAGTCAAACACCATACGAGACCTCCTAATTTTCTTTCTTTCTTTTCAGGAACCATTGGAGCAACAAAAGTTAAAAAGGTGGCACGAGCACTGAATGAGAAAAAATTATTTCTGCCACTTTACCGTTGGAAGAGACCCTTCAAAAGCAACGCTCACGGGATTGTCTTTAATCGGACATCCAAAACGACACTCAAACCTCCTTGACAGATGAATTTCATTCACGTCTGGCTAAAGACGAAAAATTTAGCGCTAGCAGGGAGGCAACCCATGCAATTTTGTTGTAATTTATTTTGTGTGAACTTTTTAATTTTGTGTGTTAGTTTTGCAGGAAAAATAAAAACGGAATTTTTCAGGACAAGGCAAGCCAGTGCAAGCGGGATTTTCAAAATGAAAATTTGACAAAATCACGAAGATACAAAGTTGATCCAGGAGACGGCCAAGTAAAGAGACATCTTTTGAGACGCGTCCCTATGGATTTATCCGTCGCAAGACATGATTTTGCCAAAAAAAAAAAAAAAAAAAATTCAGCGTCGCGACGCTGACTCGAAATCAGAGACATAAGCAGAGGCATTGGCAGCATCTCCTTTCACTCTTCATCTTCTTCATCCTCAACCACCGAGCCTTTGATTGAGTACCACCACTGCCAGCCACTCATTCGGCCAAGTCACAATCCGAGCAACACAACACCACAAGCTTCGCCGAACCCGCCACTGCCAAGCCCTCATCGCCCAAACCGCAACCACTCACCGAGAACAAACAAAACCGAGACCCACCAGCCACCATCAAACCGAGATCCAAACTGACCACAACCGCAACCTTCACCAAGCCTTCGCCGAGCCCACCAAAACCGAACCAGCCAACACAAGCCGAGATCTACCAACCAAGATCCACACCGTGAGCAACCAGAACTGAACCAACCACCCTTGCCATGTCCAGCCACCATCGCCGAGAAACCCAGACCAACCGAGACACCACTAGCCGCGAACCCACCACTGCCAAGCCAACTACGACCCATCAACCGCACCAAGCCACTGCCGTGTCTCTCTCATCACCGAGCCGGCCGACCAGAAACCCAATCCAAAACCAACAGAACCGAGAGAACCCACCACTGCCAAAATCAGAATTTGAGATTAACGGTAATAATTTGATAAAATTTGATTTGGTAAATGGTAATTGATTGGTAATTAGGATTGAATTGTGGTGTTTTGATTTGGAATTTTCAATTGCGAAGTGTTGGATTGTGGATTAATTTGATTCGTAGATTGCGGGAGGCGAAGAGTTGAATTGAGGTGTTTGTGGCATTTGATAGATTTAGGTTGTGTTGGATAATCAAAAATTCAGGGGAGACTCTGTCGGATTTTTCTGAAAAATACCAAAGTTGGGATTTGATTGGTGATAATTTTTTAGGGTGAATTTTGGGGAAATTTTGAGTTTTTAGAGGTGATTCTGCCAAAATTTTTAATGAAAAATGGTCAAATAGCAATTGTGGTAAGAACCGTAATTTGGGCATAAATCTTAATCGGTAATTTTCTTATCGGTAATTTTTCCTGTAAAATTTCAGCTGTCCAGGAATTATCGTCTAAACTCTTCTTTTACTGTTTAAGACATTAGGGACAATGTCTCATTTAGGTTTGGGGGAGGGAATTAGTTGATTAATACCTTGTTTTTAGGGTGTATGTTGTTTTTATTGTTAGTTCAAAATTTTTCGAAAAATACAAAAAAAATTGAAAAATTTTCAAAAATTACAAAAATATTTTGCATTTTTTGTGTTTTTATTTTGACTAAAAAGGTGAAATTGGTAAAAGATAGCCGAGTAAGGAATTTCCACTCCTGAGACGTATCTCAAACCATTTATTTTCGAAATAAGTTAATTTTTGTTTATTTCATTTTGAATATTTTAATTTGTGAATTCTCCATAAATCTGACTAAAATGAATCTTCTTATGTTCAGTTGACAGGTATTATGAACTTACATGGAAACATACGGACATGAGCTACAAATTGAAAAGTTTGTAATATTCCGTGCTATAGTTTAATTGGAGGAAGCATCTCAAATAGTGATGGAGTAAAAAAAAAAAAAAAAAAAAAAAAAAAAAAACGTCCGAGATCCGAGTTATTAAGTCTGTAAGGGTATTTTAATACTAGTGCCCTAAAACCAACGGTTGGGAGTCATTGGCCCAAAGCTCGCTACATGGATCGAAGATGCTGCAAAAATATATATATATCTGAAGTCTGAGTAATTAAGTTGTAGGGTGTCTTAACACCTGGTGCCCTAAAGCCCAACCGGTTGGGAACCACGAACCAAAGCTCGCTACATAGACGGAAGGTATTGTATATAAATAAAAAATAGAGAAAAAATCAAAAGAAAAAAATCAGAAAAATCAGAAAATTATTCCATTGCTACAAAAAGGTGTGAAATCTGATAGAACTTTAGGACAAAAATATTACTCTCTTATCAACTGCACTTATGACTGTTGTGGGCAAAAATGAGTTGATTAATATTTTGTGGGCTGTGTATATGAAGAATGGTAAAAATAATCGGAGAATTTACTTATTCGGTAATTTAGAAAGAAACAAAACAATTAGTAACCTTGGAGTAGAATTTTCACCTGATTAGTCACTAACTTTCTTTATTCTCTTTTCGCTTGTCTTTTTGCTTTTGTGTGCATTAGTTTACTACCTTTTACTTTTGTAAAATGTTTGTGGGTATCATTGCTGTAAACCCTCACGAGACTACAAATCGTCCACTAGGGACACCTAGGGGTTTAAAGGCTTGTTGCATAGGCTAAATGCAACCGTGATCCCTACGAAAATGGCTTAGTTAAATTTTGTTAAGTTATTTTATTTTGTATTTGCTCGAGGACTAGCAAAATGTTAGGTTAGGGGTGTGATGAGTGGTATTTATATCACTATTTCCCACTCATTTAACTTAATTTTTGTATAGTTTCTTGAGTTTTATGAACGTTTTGAGAGTGTTTTATTGTTATCTTGCCGATAAATAAAGTTGGACAGCACTGGAGGCAATTGGGGCAAAACCGGACAAAAATAGTCAACAGGGATATTTCCGTCTTTTCCGCGTCGCGACGCTGGAACACTGGCGCCGCGACGCCAAGCGTGAGCCGAATCTGCTAAACTGCGCCTGGTCAACGGTCAACAATTTGAGAATTTTGACTTTGCTAAAATGCGCCGTGCCACGTGTCACCATCACAGCCGATCTGCTAACATGCGTCGTGCCACGTGTCATCATCATATGTTGCCGACACTCAGACTTGACACGTGTCGCCTCGTCATCAGCCACATCATCGGTCAACAAGTCAACCTTGCCACGTGTCGTGCCACATCATCGTCCACGTCAGCAGGTCAACCGAGTCAACATGCCACGCAGCATCAGCCAATCACAGCGTTGACACGTGTCGCCACGTGTCGCAATCCTTGTGCCGACAGGTGAACAGTCAGCCGCCACGCCACGTCATGCCACGTCATCACCACGTCGTCGCCGCGTCAGCATGACGTCATCAATGACGTCATCACAATAATTGAGAATAGCCGCTTGACACGTGTCGCGTGAACAGTCAGCCGCCTTGACTACGTGTCGTCTCCTCAGCGTGCCACATCGACAAATCCAGCGTCGCGACGCTGAGCTCCTTGCGTCGCGACTCCCGAATAGTGAAAAAATTTGCCTATAAATTCAGCGCGAAATTTCAGAATTTTGTATACCTTTCTCTCTCTTGATTTCTCTCTCTAGAGAGAGTTTCTCTCTCTAGAATTTTATTTTTATTTTTTTTTAGTTTTTTTTTATTTTAGTTTTGTAAATAATTAATTACTTTTGTAATAATAGTAATTTAATTTTTACTTTTTACTTTTTACAGTTTTTACTATTCACCATGTTGAAATAATTTCTCAGTAGGGTGAAAGGTAATTCTTCTACTATTGCTATTTAGATTAATCTCCCTTAAAAATAATATATTAACTATTTAAAATATTGACTTAATAAGGGATACCGCTATATTGGTCGGTTGGCAATTTAATTTTAATCTGGTTTAAACCTGACTAATCAAGGATACCGCCAGACTGGTCGGTTGGTAAATTTATTTTTGGTTCCGCCTTAATGGCTGGTTGGACTTAATTTGACTTAATCAGGATACCGCCAGACTGGTCGGTTGGTAAATTTATCACAAGTTTATATATTATTTTATGGGAGATATCTAAATTAGTAGTAGTAAAAGTAATTCCTTTTACCTTAGCATTTATTTTATTTTTATTTTATTTTTCAGTATTTTATTTATGTATTTTATTTTATAGTCCTAGTTATGTGTTAGTTAATTAGGGTTGTGATGACTATTAATATCACCGGGTTATAAGGGATTATTTTTTAGTTGAGTAATTTAAAGGTTATTTATTAAGTCTTAAGCTTAATGCTTCTTGTTGTCTGATCACCAATAAGATTGAAATGGTAAATCTAAAATGAACTAGACATAGGGATTTTAGGTTTCAGCCTTAGACTTAATAGCCCACGATCTTCCTTGAGGATAGAACCCTTTAATAGATTTCCTTACGGGATAGGAATATACCTGTCGGGCGGGGGTAGCCATAATTGGAACTTAAACTTAATGAATCCAGATAATTTGGTTGACATATACATATGGTTTAATTGGGTTATACTGGGTATTTGTGTCTGACCATCGACAGAGGCTTACACATAATTTAGTGTTCCAGGTTAATAAATCAATATATACCAACTTTAAGATAACCACTCATCATCTTTAAAATGATATTAAAAGAAATCACACCCTAGATCTTTGTATCTTTTTATTTTCTTCCTTAGTTTTCTTTATCTTTTTATTTATTTATTATTTTTGTAAAACCACTTTCAACAAATCAAACAATCATTCTCTTCTCCCTTTAATTAGATATTTGTAAATAAATAGATTCAATAATTAATAACAACAGTAGGAATTAAGTCCCGTGGGATCGATATTTTTATACTACTTGAACGATACGTGCGCTTGCGTTATACGTGTGTGTTTACGCCGGTCAACCGGTTTGGCCAAGTCTTTAAGAATCGTGACTTAACTTCACATGGATACCTAAACCTCTTATGGAACACATATGGGTCGACAGATCCTATCTTGCTTTGCACTTGATTACTGAGTGCATCGGTCCACACCCAACGAACATCTAGATGCAAGACCATGAAAGGTTTTTGACATACATGGCATCTAAGTGTAGAGTATTCACACAAAATCAATGTTATCCTATAGTCAAAGGATTACATATGCTACTCGACTCGAGGATATTCATATTAACGGTGGTGTGTATTCATACTATTAGGAATCACCTATGAGTCATTCAGTATTCGCTCCAACGAATACCCACAGGTCTATACGAGTTTCCAAAACTCATGGTACATCACGTTAAACCATTGGAACTCAAATTCTAATATACGACATGTGCTAGTTTTCCAGGTTATAGGAATTCGACCGTATTCCAAAACCAACGACTAGGAATATTTACTTTAAGAATAGTTTACACCTAGTGTCAAGACTATTCTAAGGTCGATGTCATTCTTAGCATATCGATACATCAATTTAATACGCGTAATGACAATACCATTATAATATATGAAATGAAAAATGTAGTTATTTTATTAATAAATACTAAAATATACAAATCGGATTGGCACTCCCAGCACCAACTCTATCAAACTCCCACTTGCTTAGTGCCAATCTAGATGGTACCGTAGTCCCATCTCCTCCACATGTTTATCGAATAACTTATGAGGTAAGGCCTTTGTAAGCGGGTCTACTATGTTGTCTTGTCCTTGAACCTTCATGACCACAATGTCTTTTCGTTCAATTATCTCTCTAATTACGCGGTATTTCCTTTCCACGTGTTAAGACTTGGAATGTGCCCTCGGCTCCTTATCTTGTGCGATGGATTCGTTATTATCACAGTATAACGGGATCAAATCTGCAATACTAGGCACAACGCCAAGTTCGGTGATAAAATTTCTAATCCAAACAGCTTCTTTAGCAGCTTCTAAAGCCGTTATAAATTCCGCCTCAGTGGTGGAATCAGCTGTTGAGCCTTGCTTTGAACAACACCAACTAATTGCACCACCGTTAAGGGTAAATATGTATCATGATATAGATTTCTATCATCTGGATTCCCTGGAAGTCGGAGTCTATATAACCATTAACTTATAGCTCATCTTCTCCATAGATCAGAAACTTATCCTTGATGCCTTTAAGATATTTTAGGATATGTTTCACGCATGTTCAATGATCATTACCTGGATCAGATTGATATCGGCTGGTTACACTGACGCCGAAACTGATGTCAGGTCTAGTACACAACATAACATACATTATGCTTCCAATACAAGAAGCAATGGCAAGTTAGACATCCTAACTCTCTCTTCCTCAGTTTGAGGTGTCATTTTCTTCGAAAGATGTTATGCCGTATTGGAAAGGTACATTTGCTGCCTTTGCAGTTGGTAAGACTGCACCTTTCTAACATATTGTCTATGTACGCGATTGTGACAACCATATAAGCTTTCTGACTCTATCTCGGTAGAGCCTTATACCTAGGTATAGGAAGCTTCACCATATCTTTCATGGAGAAGTTCTTGTAAAGGTAGGATTTCACACTTTTCATCATCCCTATATCATTTCCTATGATAATGATGTCATCTACATACAAGACTAGGAAAACTATCATGCTCCCACTAACTTTCTTATAAACACATGGTTCTTCCTCGTTTTGGATGAATCCAGATAATCTAATTATCTCATCAAAACGACAATTCCAGCTTCGGGATGCCTGTTTAAGTCCATAAATAGACTTTTGGAACTTACAAACCAAGTTTGAAGTCTCGCTGGATACAAAACCCTCTGGTTGTTCCATATAGATATCCTCTTCCAGAAATCCATTTAGGAAAGCGGTTTTCACATCCATCTTCCATATCTCATAGTCGTGATATGCAGCAATGGCTAAAAGAATCCTAATAGATTTTAGCATGGCTACTGGTGAAAAGTTTCCTCATAGTCAATCCCAGGACGTTGAGTGTAACCTTCGCTACCAGTCGGGCCTTAAGGTTTTCCACCTTTCCATCGGGCCCTCGCTTCCTTTTGTAAACCCATTTATAGCCAATAAGTTTAACTCCTTCAGGAAGTTCAACTAAGTCCCAGACTTGATTGGCATGCATTGAATCCATTTCGGATTTCATGGCTTCCTGCCATTTTGCCGAATCGATATCCAATATCGTTTCTTTATACGTAGTCGGATCTGTTTCCTCCACGAGGAGAACATCAAGGCTTACATCAGATGTTAAAATAGTCTCTCATGAGGCCTTGATATTCTAATCGACTTACGTAGAACCTATGTTGATCCTTCACCTAGTTGGATCTCTGGTTCCATCCAGGTTCTTTAATGTGGGGATCAAACTCATCAAGTTAATTCTCTCTACAATTCCCACTTCTCTCAAAAAATTATTTTTCAAGAAAGTTGCAAATCGAACAACAAATACATTTCGTTGTTCAGAATCATAGAATTGATATCCCATGGAATTATCAGGATATCCAACGAATCTATATTATACCCTCTGGGTGCTAGTTTATCCGCGGCACAATTCTTACGTATGCAGGACAACCCAAATCTTTTAAATGCTTAAGACTTGGATTTCTACCCGAACCATATCTAATAGGGGGTCATAGAAAACATTTCGATGGAACCCTGATAGTATGTAGGCAGCAGTTTGTAAAGCGTAACCCCAAAAAAGTATAAGGAAGCTCTGTATAGCTCATCATGGATCGCACCATATCCAATAAAGTATGATTTTTACGCTCAGACACTCCATTGTGTTGGGTGTTCGTGGTAGGCTATATTGGGGCGAGAATTCCATTCTCCCTTAAAAATTTCTGAATTTTTGTATTCACCACATCGATCTGATTTAAGGCATTTGATGAATTTACTGGTTTGTTTTTCTACTTCGTTTCGGAATATTTGAACTTGTCAAATATTTTGGACTTATATTTCATCATATAAATATATCCATATCTAGACTTGCCATCTATGAAAGTCACAAAGTATTTCGAACCATCATGAGCGGCATGATTTAATGGACCACACACATCACTGTGTATTAGCTCCAGTAAATCTCCAGCACGGTGTCCAACACCTTGAAATGGGGCCTTTGCCATCTTTCCTTGGATACATGACTCACAAATCGGATAAGGATCTAAGGTAAGATATTCAATCAAACCATCCTTTACCAATTTGGATAGACGTCTAACACCTATGTGGCCCAATCTCATATGCTATAATTCAGTATTATTTAGTTCAAACTTCATATTTGTTTTTTATCTATATTAAAGACTGTTGGGAAGCGGCCGCGAGTGCGCAGCGGAAAATAAATTACTTAAATTATGATGCCGCTATCCATTTGCCCAAGACCCATTTGTTTTGACTATTCTACAAGCCTAGGCATGTTACTATATATTCTAAGCATAAAAACTCATAAACATGCAAATAACATAAACCTAAACATGTTAACATCATAAGAACTCTAATTAAAATAAAGAAAGAAAAAGACTTATTTGAACCAAAGACTCCTCCAGTCCTCCCTCCAATCTACAAGCTTTTCTCGAACTCGACAAGCTCTTGCATGTTCCAAAGAGCCACCCAAGTGTGTGGCCTCCAAAGGTGCACACACCAAAGCCAAAACTCAACGGCAAGACTACGCCTTGAGTGCACGGGTATTTTACGCTTGGTGCTAGCCTAGGAAAATACCTAGAAACTTTTAACTTGAGGTTCCTCTAGTCAATTAGACTTAAGGATCCTCAAAATCAGTGGCTTACTCTTAAAATTTAGGTGTCTCACTTATATAAACCCAAGATATGAAAGGTTTGGTGCAAAAATTTGTAAAGAATTCATTGGGTTTATATAGGTGCTCCAAAGACAACAAAATTAATTAAGGATCTGATGTGGGATAAATGCTAATTTAATCTTAGCCATTGGATCTTAATTAGTGGTTAGTGAGATTATAAAACCCTAATAAGAGTTTGGGCCGAATTGGAATTCAAAACAAATAAAAATAAAAAAATTACTATTCACATACTATTCACATTATTTATTTATTTATTCCCAAAGTGCCCCTATCGTCATTCACCAATCCCTAAGCCATTATGGAACCTCATAAATGATCTGTTCAATAATTAAACACATTAAACCATTTATGAACAATTCCTACAGCAATCATATATGTTGTTAAATTTGTATTGTGCACTGTTAACCATTGATTTCGACTTTGTTGTGTGTGACCTTTTGGGTTCCCCTCAAGTTGGACATGAAATGAATCGTGATAATTTAATCGAACATAAATTATCCTCCGATCAGATGATCGTTCGATTTCAATGACCAAGGTTGACATCTGTAACATGTCAATGCCCCCAAATGAGAAGGAAAGATATATATACCCATTATGTATGCGATTTACATATGATACGGTCCCTCGCCTAACTGTATCCCCACCGTTTGACCTATGGTATGGATAGTGTATACCCATATAGTCAAAGGTATGATGTTGATAGTGTCATGAATCGTGCTAACCCAAGAATCTCACATGATTCTTCAGCTGCGGCCACAGTCTCAAGCACTGATCACACATATCAACCCGTGAACTGGAATACTACTCTTATAAGAAAATATTATCCAAGAGAGTGGCGATTCTCTATTGTATCTTTACAAACTTCATGTGTTTCAACAAATGACCCAATCATACCCTTATGGCCGGATCTTTTGAATCAGGGAAGGAGAATGCCAAAGTTATTTGATCCACACATAAGATTGTAAAGACCTCAAGTCTAAGGACTAGTCATACAATCGATACATGAAAGTTCTCACAGACACATGGGATAAACATTCCATGTGAAAACTTTCGGCGGTCAGTTCGATGGACACGAGCAACTCATGCATCCATGTGATACACTAAGCGGACGGATCTCCGCTAGTAGCCTATGAGATCGACTACCCCACTTAATGGCGGATCATATTATCATGCTAGTCTCTCCGCTTTGTGAACGCCCAGATTATTCACAAAACTATGACTATGAACGTTTAAGAGTACTGATTCTCATAAGGAGTGGAAGCCATCATCTTATTACTCCAAAGGATTTATTACAGTGTTTGATGATTCATATAATTTATGTAAGACACGTATAATAAATATTTCCATTTTATTAATTAATGAAAATATACAAATACATGTACATATAGCTCTTCCACAAGTTGGGTATATGACATATCCCTAACAATCTCCCTTGCACTATAGCCAACTAGTATGAATCTGGACACCATACTCCGGGTGTGTCTATCATGCTTTGTTTAGTCCAGCCCTTTAGTCAAAGAATCTGCAAGATTATCTTCTGTGGGTAATTTCCTCTATATAACTTCTTTTCTCTCATAAATTCCCTGATGAGATGAAACCGCCCGAGTACATGCTTGGATTTCTGGTGGGACCTTGGTTCATTTGATTGAGCAATGGTGCCCGTGTGGTCACAGTACATTGTGACTGACCGGTGCTTACACACGCGTATAACGCAAGCGCACATATCATTCAAGTAGTATAAAAGTATCGATCCCACGAGGACTTAATATCTAAGCTATTAATTTTATGAGGTCAAATGATTACTAGTATCTAATAGGTTTTTGATTGATTTGAAATGGTGACGATTCTAAATTTAAAAACAAGTAAATAAAATTGTTCGAAAGTAGGTTTTAAGAAAATTCAATATTAAAAACTATCTAAGGTTGTGATTTCTTCCAATATCATTTTAAAGATGAAGTGGTTATTTTATAGTTGGGTAATATATTGATTTGTTAACCTGGAACACTAAATTATGTGAAAGCCTCTATCGATGGTCAGACACAAATATCCAGTTTAACCCAATTGAACCATATGTCTATGTCAACCAAATTTTCTGGATTCATTAAGTTTAAGTTCCAATTTGGGCTACCCACCCTACCCCCGACAGGTATGTCTATCCTGTAAAAACTATTAAGGGTTATCTATCCCCAAGGAAGATCGTGGGCTATTGAGTCTAAGGTCTTAAACCTAAAATCTCTATGTCTAGTTCATTTTAAGTTTACCTAATCAATTTTATTAGTGGCCAGTTAATAAAAAACATTAAGATTAAGACTCAATAAATAATTCTTTATATTACCCAAACTATAATCTAACCCTTATAACCGGTGATATTGAATTCATCACAACCCTAAATACTAATTTAGTTACAACACATAACTAGGGCTAGTAAAATAAAAGATTAAAGTAAAAATGCCGAAAGTAAAAATGTGGTAAAGTAGAAATTGAAAAGTAAAATAAAATAAAATGAAATGCTAAGGTAAAAGGAATTACTTTTACTATTTACTATTTTAGATATCCCCATAAAATAATATATAAACTTGTGATAATATTACCAACCAGCCATATATGCGGTAACCTGATTAAGTCAAATTAAGTCCAACCAGCCATTAAGGCGGTAATATTTGTCCATAATCCATCCAAAAAGGCGGAACCAAAATAAACCAGCCATAAGGCGGAACCAAAATTAAATTACCAACCGACCAATCTGGCGGTATCCTTGAAGTCCTTGAATAGTCAAAACAGATTAAAATGAATTACCAACCGACAATATGGCGGTATCCTTTTTAAGTCAAATTTTAAATAGTGAATCTATTATTTTTAAGGGAGATTAATCTAAATAGTACTAGTAAAAGAATTACCTTTCACCTTAGCAGAGGGAAGTTACCTCCTCATGGTTGAATAGTAAAAACCGTAAAAATAAAGAAAGTAAATTACTATTATTACAGAACGTAATTAAAATTAAATTACAAAACTTAAATTAAAAGAACTAGAGAGAAGACTCTCTATTTACATCAAAGAAATGAGAGAGAATTGTACAACTGAAACTGAAATCTCGAGCTCAATTTATAGGCCTCGATGAGCTCTAGGCGTCGCGACGCCAGCTTCTTTTGGTCGTGGCATGCTGAGGTGATGACACGTGGCGATTCTGTATAAGATAAAGATGACACGTGGCAAGGTGGTTGAAGCTCAATTATTGTGACACGTGGCGGCTTCTGATTGGTCGACTCAGATTCTTATCCGCCAGTGTCAGATCAGATAATGAGTCAATGATTGATGTTGATGTGGCACTGACGTGGCGACACGTGGCAAAGTGACTGTCGGCACCATAGAATTACGACATGTGGCACTTCGTGATTGGCTGATGATGATGTGGAGGTGAGGTGGCACGTTGAGGTGGACGATGACGTGGCTGACAGATGGAGTGACACATGGCGACACATGGCGATGGTGACTGTCGGCACCGTAGGATGATGACACGTGGCACGACGCACGTTAGCAGATCGGCTGTGATGGTGACAGGTGGCACGGCGCACGTTAGCAAAGTCAAATTTTCTCAGATTCTGACTTGTGGACCCAGCGCACGTTAGCACTGTTTGGCGCACGTTAGGCGTCGAGACGCCAAGGGCTTGCGTGTCGCGACGCGCGAAATGACCATTTTGCCATTTTCGTCCAATTTTCACTGTTTTGGCCCAAATCACCTCTAGAGTGTCTTGAAACTTTATTTATCTACAAAATAACACAAAACACATCAAAATATTCACAAAACTCAAGAAACTATACAAAATATTAGCTTAAATGAGTGGGAAATAGTAATATAATTACCACTCATCACCCCCTCAAACCTAACATTTTGCTAGTCCTCGAGCAAAACACAAAATAAAATAACATAATAAATTTCAACTAAGCCACTTTCGTAGGGATCACGGTTGCATTTAGCATTTGCAACAAGCCTTTAAACCCCTAGGTGTCCCTAGTGGACGAGTTGTAGTCTCGTGAGAGTTTACAACAATGATACCCACAAACATTTTACAAAAGTAAAAAAGGTAATGAAACTAATGCACACAAAAGCAAAAAGACAAGCGAAAAGAGAATAAAGAAGTTAGTGACTAATCTGGTGAAATTTCTACTCCAAGTTACTAGTTATTTTGTTTCTTTCTAAATTACTGAATAAGTAATTCTCCGATTATATTTACCATTCTCCATATACACAGCCAATAAAATATTAAACAACTCATTTTGCCCACAACTGTCACAAGTGTAGTTGATAAGAGAGTAATATTTTTGTCCTAAAGTTCTATCAGATTTCACACCTTTTGCAAGAAATGGATAATTTTTGCATTTTTCTGATTTTTCTTTGATTTTTGATTTTTTTATATATATACAATATCTTCTGTATATGTAACGAGCTTTGGGTCGGTGACTCCCAAACCAGTTGGCTTTAGGGCACCAGGTGTTAAGACACCCCTACGGACTTAATTACTCAGACTTCATTTATATATATTTATATTTACAGCATCTTTGATCCATGTAGCGAGCTTTGGGCCAGTGACTCCCCAACCAGTTGGCTTTAGGGCATTAGGTGTTAAAACACCCTTACAGACTTAATAACTCGGATCTCAGATTTTTTTTTTACTCCATTGATTTTTGAGATGCTTTCTCCAATTAAACTAGAGCACTAAATATTACAAACTTTTCAATTACAGCTCATGTCTGTATATTACTATGCATGTTGATAATACCTGCCAACTGAGCATATGAAGATCCATTTTAGTCAGTTTTATGGAGAATTTACAAATTAAATAATTTCAAAGGAAATAAACAAAAATTAACTTGTTTCAAAATAGGTTTGAGATACGTCTCAGGAGTGGAAATTCCTTACTCAGCTATTTTTACCAATTTCACCTTTTTAGTCAAAATAAAACAAAAAAACACAAAATATTTTTGTAATTTTTGAAAAAATTTCAGTTTTTTGTATTTTTCGAAAAATTTGAACTAAAAATAAAAACAACACACAACTAAAAAGAAGATACTAATCAACTAATTCCCTCCCCCAAACCTAAATGAGACATTGTCCCCAATGTCTTAAACAGAGAAGAAGAGTTTAGAAGATAGTACCTGGTTAGCTGAAATTCTACACGAAAAATTAAAGGTTAAGATCCAGATTAACACGACGCCTCTTACCACGATCGTCCTCAGACCAATTTATCTTTGAAAGGATAGGGTCAACTTGTGGTTCATAGGCTAAGAGTTGGTCTATTAGATCCGGAGCAGTTCTGGCTGTAAAATGTAATTCTTTTAAAGGTTTTGACACGAACCCATTTCTTCGGGCATCATCAAGAAACACACAAAGAAAATCATAAAATCCTTCAACGTTAAACAGCCCAATGGTTTCTGGTGTATGTTCAGGTTCGCCCAAGATAGCACTAAAAAAATTTACTCCAATGTGCCCAAGCCACCTGGCAAAGCAATAAAAGCATCAGCACAGTTAATCATTTCTACCAATCGTTCAGACATACCTGGCACGATCAGTTCCTCTCCGTTTGAGATTCCAATAAGATTTGCCTCTGCCAAGGGTTTTGGGATGATTCCTAAAACATTACTACCTCCTTCATGTACGGCCTTTGAAACGATCCCCATTAGTCCAAGATTGCCTCCGCCATATACTAAGTGCACATTCCTTGTAGCTAAGACTCGACCCAATTCATGTGCTGCCTCTACGTATTGTGGTTTAGTACCAACACTACTACCGCAAAACACACAGATGTTTTCAACTTGTCTTCTTGAAGTGGCTTCCATGTTTTACTCTGGATGTCTTTAAAAGTGCAATGATGAGTTGAATTTATAATACCTGAAAATGGTGAGTAAAATAATAGCACTAGTACCTGCCAAATGACAATTATTAGTTAAACAGTAAAATGAATCGTGATAGTCAAAAAGCTCTGGATCCTGTCGGAGAAAATAAAAGAAAACAACAAAACAAATCACAATTATTAGGAAAAGACAAAGAGATATAATATGTAAAAGAATTTACAGCTTGATTGATGTCTATGCGCCAGGGACAAGCTTCCCATCCAATTTTCTTATAAATTGGCAAACAACGTCTTTTTTAGTCAGATTCCCAAGACTTAACTGTTGTCTTTCTTTTTGAAATTGTGTAAGTAATTTGTGAAAGGCTATGTGAACATATCCACTGGGATGCGTCTCAAGAGTCGAAGATATATCATCTAAAGACTCCTTACTCAAGCCATCCCTAATGAATTTAATTTTATCTTCGCGATTATCAGACACCATTCCTAAAGAAAGACAACGAGTATTGCAATTCCAGCGTGCACATTTGTAACAAACACTCATTTGCTTAGCTCTACGTTTCTTTGCATAGGTGCTTCTTCCAAAACCAGGCAGATGTGAAATAAAAGAGTTAAAAGACTCACCTGCCAATCAGACTCGTGCTTCAATTACCCAACGAATGTCATTAGGAACACCGTGAATTGTTAGTAGTCTCATATGTTCCAAGCGAGCTTTGTAAACTTTCATCAGAGATTTTTAGGGAGAGAAGGAAATTGCTTGTGAAGATTTGCTAGAACTTCTTCCATTCTGAAATGAATTAACCTGCAAAAGCTAAACACACCAAATTAAATCACACCAAATCACAATATATACAAAAATTGCATGGGTTGCCTCCCTGCGAGCGCTAAGTTTAAAGTCGTCAGCTAGACGTGACTTCTTGAACATTAGGCTGGATCTGAAAGTGTGACACTTTCTTTTTGTCGCTCAAATGATTCTCCCCAGTAGTGCTTGACACGCTGACTGTTAACTTGAATGTGTTGTTGGTATTGGGATCCAATAACTCAACAGCTCCATAAGGTAAAACCTGAGTGATCACAAATGGACCTGACCACCTAGATTTCAACTTTCCAGGGAAAAGTTTCAACCTCGAGTTGTACAACAACACATGATGCATTGGTTCCAACTGTCTGTGCACTATTTTTTGGTCATGCCATTTTTTGGTCTTTTCCTTGTACAATTTGGCATTCTCATAAGCCTGTAGGCGAAATTCCTCCAATTCGTTGAGTTGGTGAAGTCTTTTCTCTCCTGCAGCTTGTGAATCAAAATTCAACTTCTTCAGTGCCCAGTACGCCTTGTGCTCAAGCTCAACTGGAAGATGGCACGCTTTCCCAAACACCAATCGATATGGGGACATACTAATGGGTGTCTTGTAAGATGTCCGGTAGGCCCATAATGCATCATCTTGTTTTGTTGACCAGTCTCTCATTGTTGATCCAACGGTTCTTTCTAGGATTCTTTTGATTTCCCTATTTAAAACCTCAACCTTCCATTTGACTGTGGATGGTAAGCTATGGAACCTTGTGAGTAACTCCATATTTGGATAGGAGTGCATCGAAGTATCTATTGCAGAAATGAGAGCCACCATCACTGATGATTGCACGAAATGTTCCGAACCGAGTGAAAATGTTCTTTTTCAAGAATTTGATCACCACTTTTGAATCATTGGATGGAAATGCAATTGCTTCAACCCATTTGGAGACGTAGTCTACAGCAACCGGGATATACAGGTTTCCGAATGATGGAACAAAGGGTCTCATGAAATCTATACCCCACACATCGAATATTTCCACTTCTAGAATGTTTTGCAACAGTCATTCATTTCTCCTGGAAATATTTCTTGTTCTCTGGCACCTGTCACATTAAAAAGCAAAAAGATAAGCATCTTTAAGAAGAGTGGGCCAGAACAAACCTGATTGAAGAACTTTGGCTGCAGTTTTGTTTCCGCTGAAGTGTCCACCATATGGTGATGAATGACAGTGCTGTAAAACACTGTTGACCTCCTCTTGTGGAACACATCGTCTCAATAATTGATCAGCACACCGTTTGAACAGGTATGGCTCATCCCAGACATAATGCTTGACTTCTTTGAAGAACTTCTTCTGTTGCTGAGTTGTCCATTCCAACGGCCATTTTCCTGACACAATGTAGTTGACATAGTCAGCATACCAAGGGACTTCCTGTTGTTTCATGGCAAACAGCTGTTCATCTAGAAAATTTTCTTTGATTGACAGATCTTTGTCAGCTGTTTCTCCATTCTCGAGCCTCGATAGATGATTTGCCACCTGATTCTCTGTCTATTTTCCTGTCTCGAATCTCCACATCAAATTCTTGTAGAAGAAGTATCCAACGGATCAATCTGGGTTTGGCATCTTTCTCGTGATCAAGTATTTGATTGCTGAATGATCTGTGTAGACCACCACTTTGGGACCCAGCAGATAGGAGCGGAATTTGTCAAAAGCGTACACAACTGCAAGCAAATCCTTTTCAGTGGTTGTGTAGTTGAGTTGAGCTTCATTCAGAGTTCTGCTGGAATAATAAATGGTGTGGAAAATCTTTGCTTTGTGTTGTCCCAAAACTGCACCTACGGTAAAATCACTAGCATCGCACATCACTTCAAATGGAAGGGTCCAGTCTGGTGCTACAATTATGGGGGCAGATACCAGCTTCTATTTTAAGATCTCAAAAGCTTCCTGGCATTCTTTGGTAAAGTTGAAAGGCACATCCTTTTCCAGAAGATTGCATAGAGGTTTAACAATCTTGAAAAAGTCTTTGATAAATCTCCTGTAAAAACCTGCATGTCCGAGAAAGCTCCGAATCCCTTTGACAGATGTCGGCGGAGGTAGTTTTTCAATTGTTTCAATCTTTGCTTTGTCTACCTCGATTCTTTTTTGTGAGATCCGGTGTCCAAGAACAATGCCCTCCTGTACCATGAAATGGCATTTCTCCCAATTGAGCACCAAGTTAGTATCTTCGCACCTTTGTAACACCTATTCCAAATTTTGCAAGCAGTGGTCAAAAGAATCTCCAAACACAGAAAAGTCATCCATGAATACCTCCATACTCTGCTCCAGCATGTCTGAGAATATGGCCATCATGCAACGCTTAAAAGTGGCGGGGGCATTACATAATCCAAATGGCATCTTGCGGAAAGCAAAAGTACCATAGGGACATGTAAATGCGGTTTTCTCCTGATCTTCTGGGGCAATGGAAATCTGATTGTATCCTGAATATCCATCAAGAAAGCAATAGAATTCATGTCCCGCCAATCTGTCTAACATCTGGTCAATGAATGGTAGCGAAAATGGTCATTTCTCGTGGCTTTATTCAGCTTTCTGTAGTCCATGTATACTCTCCATCCAGTCACCGTTCTTGTTAGGATCAGCTCGTTCTTTTCATTGGTAACCACAGTGATTCATTCTTTCTTCGGCACACACTATATAGGACTCACCCAAGTACTGTCTGAGATGGGGTAAATGATGCCAGCATCCAACCATTTGATGATTTCTTTCTTCACGACTTCCTTCATGATTGGATTAAGTCTCCGTTGATGTTCCACTGTGGGTTTGTACTCATCGTTCATTAGGATCTTGTGCATACAAAATGATGGACTAATGCCTCGAATATCTGCTATAGTCCAGCCAATGGCTTTCTTGTGCTCTCGTAACACTCTCAGTAACTTTTCTTCCTGCTCCAATGTTAGTGAAGAAGAAATAATAACAGGTAATTCAGAAGAGTTTCCAAGAAATGCATACCTGAGATGACTCGGAAGTAACTTCAGCTCTAACTGTGGTGGTTCTTCAATCAAAGGCTTGATTCGATCTTTCTTTGGCAGTTCCAAGCTTTCAACTGGTGGTGTCGCTTTGAATCAGAATGTTTTGTCAAGGTAGTTGATACATTCCAGGATTTCAGCATCTAGCTTGCTGTCAGTCATGTTGGTGATGCAAGCTTCGAGTGTATCTGTGGGATTTGGCTCAGTATCCTAAACGATACTGTCAACAACATCAACTCTGAAGCATTCTTCTTCCTTTTCATCACTCGGGGAATTTCATTGCTTTGAAAACATTAAAGGTAACTTCTTGGACCTGTACTTTCTGTTAGAGTTCTACGGTCCCAATGATCGAATCAAAAGCAAGAAAACATGTGCAAATAACAACAACGAAGTTGCGGAATACTTACATCGAGCGGTTGAGCGACGCGAGAGGCAACAAAAATTCTTTTTGCTCAGCAGTGAGGGTGTACAGCTCACTGGTTTCAGCCATTTGAGCTCCTTCGTCAAGCTCCAAGCTTCGTCGAATGATTCCCGGCTCATGGGTGGACTTCCCTATCACCTTCGCATGACTTCGTAGTGTGCTAGCACTCCCGATTTTTCCACAAAATCGTGACTCTTGCTTCCCATTTCATCCTTGGTTCACGGCAGTGGACTGCCAAAACAGAGGAGAAATTAGCCCTTTTGGGCGAGAGAGAGAGAGATGAGAGAAGGAGAGAATTGTGTGGTTTGATTCCAAATTTGTGTATCTAATACACACATTTGAATTTCATGTGCATTTGGCTTTCAAAACGTCAAGTAATAATGGCACCAACCACTTCTATCACTCCATCAATCCATCAATCAGTGAATAGTGACTTGCATCAATCACTCAAAGTGAAAGACATCCATCACTTGATTGACGATTGATGTGACGCTAGTTGCGACTAGCGATTTGACGCTTGATTTGACTTGTGTGCCGCACTCAAATTCGAAATGCGAATGCGCTTGCAAATAATCCCGGGCTCGGGTTCGCTAATTCCAAATTAACAAATTTTCCGTTGCGACGTAATTAAATCTAATTTAATTACATTATCATGCCTAGCATAATTACTATTTATGTCGCTAACGAATTAATTCTAAATTAATTCGTTCGCCCGAATTAAAATCTAATTTTAATTCCGCGTCGAAGTCCAATTTCGTTTAATATATCGAATATATTAATTCTTCGATTAATTCCAAATTAATCGTTATCTCTCTTTAAATGATATTTTATCCCAGATAAAATATCTCTGCAATTAATCCCAGATTAATTTGCTCTCTCTTCTAATTAATCCCAGATTAATTAAGAGTGCGAGTCATACGTCATCGGTGAATCTTTGGGAAGCGACCCATGAGATCCCCAGATATGTTGGCAGTAAATTCGGTCGTCGGACTATCCGAACACGTAAGTACCAAGTACTACGTTTATACCGATTTACAAGACAAGGTTGGCCTCTAGCAAAGCGCCATGCCTACCCAATTCTCCGGAAACATCCTTACAGGAATAAAGGATCTATATCAGACGTAGTATACGTAGTATTGTGTATGTCGATCCAGTATCATGATGTCACGTGCTAGGCCTGAGGCTGGAATTGTGTCTGCCCCGTACGAAGCACATGTCAGATCTCTGGTAACTAGTCTCTATAATCGGATAAACATGACCTAGTCATAATATCCCGATAGCTCGAGCATATAAGAGAACGAGTTCCGTATCCTATGCGACCATCATCTCCACTATGACTGGAGTGATACTTCCATCTCGACATCACACCCAATACACTACGATTCTCAATATACCCAGCATTGGTGTACACAGAACATGTTAAAGTCCTAGACGACCGCAACCAAAGTATATTGATTGTCGCAAGTATTAGCGGTGCAAGTCTCATGTTAAGACCAAATACACATATCCTGATTTCGGACTTCCATAGACACATAGTCATACTACCAATGGAATTCCGAGGGGGTCTATCCAGAGCGAAGCTGTTTCCCGTACCATCGGTAAAACATAACCTCCTATTACACTTGCATGAGTATCCTATACCCTATATGAGAACTATGCCGTTGTGCCCTCACAACGCGCACAAGTGTAATACTAGTCTTTTACGCATTTATCGATGTCCAATCTCGAAAATGCTCTGACTAGGGATATTTAATGATTTATCCTTCATAGACTGATACTGTCTCATATCATTCTCAGTCTAGGAACAAATCATAGAGACCTCCTATCATTTATACATCTAGGTGATCTAATCACAAATGATAAGAGTGCGATCTCCTTTGTCACATAGTTAATTTGTACAACAACACCATGATCTGTACAAATAGTGACGCTATGGGTCATAATTGTCCAACACTTTCATGGTCAGTTCTCATTTTTGCACATCAATCACAGTTTTACCTGTAGCCAAGAATGGTCTCCCAAGAATGATAGGTACTTATTTGTCTTCTTCCATGTCAAGGATGATGAAATCTGCTAGGAGAATCAGTTTGTCAACTTTGACCAGTACATCTTCAACAACACCTCTTGGAAATGCTAGTGTTCGATCAGCAAGTTGCAATAAGACTGAGGTAGGCATTGCTTCTCCAATCTGCAGTTTCCTGTAAATAGAGAAAGGTATTAAATTAACACTTGCACCTAAGTCACATAAATCCTTACCGATATAGTGTTCTCTAATGGTGCATGGGACAGTGAAACTGCCAGGATCTTTCAACTTCGGGGGAAGTTTTCTCTGAATGATGGCGCTGCATTCTTCCGTTAATGCTACTGTCTCGTAGTCTCACAATCTTCGTTTTCGTGAAAGAATGTCTTTCATGAATTTTACATAGCTGGGCATTTCTTCCAAGGCTTATGCAAATGGAATGTTGATGTGAAGCTTTTTGAACACCTCCAGGAATCGAGTAAACTGCTTGTCCAGTTTGTTTTTCTGAAGTCGTTGAGGAAAAGGTGGAGGTGGAATGATCTGTTCTTTTTCCTTTGCTTCTTTTTCCTCCATTTGTGGAACTGCATCTTTTGGAACTTCCTCAATTGTTGCCTTGATTCCAACATCTTTGTTGATCTCAGTACCACTTTTTAAGGTAATGGCTTGACATTGCTCCTTCCCTCGGTTCTTTGGATTTGGTTCTGTGTTGCTGGGAAGATTACCTGGCGGTCTGTAACTCTGAGCATTAGCCAGTTGCCCGATTTGATTCTCCAGTGCTATGATGGAAGCTGATTGGCTCTGAAAGATAGCATCGTACTTTTTTAACTGGGCCAGCACTTCTGCTATTCCTAGTTCATTTGCCTACTCCTGGCTTTTATTCTGTTGCTGGAATTCAGGTGGTGGATAGTTCTGCTGTTGGAATCCAGGTGGTGGATTGTTCTTTTGCCCTGAATTGTTGCTCCATGAAAAATTAGGATGATTCATCCACCATGTGTTGTAGGTGTTGGAATATGGATTGTTCCCCTGTCTATTGAAATTGTTGACATAATTCACCGTCTCTTCAAGTTGGTTCGACTCTGGTGCTCCTCCATATGGTGAACTTGTAGATCCAGTGGTAAGAGTCTCCATGAATTTGCATATCTGATCTAGCTTGGCGTTGACTACTGTATTGGCTCCACTTTCATAAATTCCTGCAATTCTTTGGATCATGCTCTTTTTTGTTGGCCACAAGGAATTGTTGTTGGCCATTTCTTCGATTAGTTCACAGGCTTGATCTTCTCCTTTCGCCATTAAATCTCCTCCAGCAGCATCATCGATTGTGGTTCTCATTATTCTAGAAAGTCCATTATAGAATGTTTGGACTTGAAGTCATTTTGGAATCTCATGGTGAGGACATTTCCGGAGCAAATCTTTGTACCTTTCCCAAGCTTCGTAGAGAGTTTTTGAGTCTTGTTGTACAAAGGATGTGATGTCATTCCTCAGTTTTCCAGTTCTGGCTGGTGGAAAGTACTTTGCAAGAAATTTGGTGGCTAAAGTGTTCCAAGTTGTGATAGAACCTGCTGGTAATGAATGTAGCCAAGCTTTAGCTCTGTCCTTTAAGGAGTATGGGAAAAACGCAATCTCATTGCTTCTTCAGCTTCTCGGTTGTAATTGAAAGTGCCGCAAACTTCCAGGAAGTTGCTGATGTGGGCATTAGGATCTTTAGTTGCATTCCCCCCAAACTGAACTGACTGCTGAATCATCTGAATGCATGTTTTGATGTTACCCGCATTTGCTGGTAAGAGAGGAAGTACAATGCAAGAAATGAGTCTGTCAACCACAGGAATGGTTCTGTCTCGAATGGGAATTGGTGGTGCAACCTCCAAAGGTTCAGGTTCCATGTTGACTAAAGCTTATTGGCCTTCTCGCCTTTCCATTCTCAACTGTCTGATGGTTCTTTCAATTTCCGGGTCAAGCGGTCGAAGTTCAAAGCTTCTGGTTCGTCTCATGAAGATTTCTGAGAACCTGAAACACAAGAAAACAAAAACAATAAGTAAAAAGAAAATTAGATACAAGTAAAGGTATCTAACCTCTAAACTAATAGTGAAAGATAAATAAGTCCTCGGCAACGGCGCCAAAAACTTGACCGGTACTTACACACGCGTATAACGCAAGCGCACGTATCGTTCAAGTAGTATAAAAAGTATCGATCCCACGAGGACTTAATATCTAAGCTATTAATTTTTTGAGGTCAAATGATTACTAGTATCTAACAGGTTGTTTGATTGATTTGAAATGGTGACGATTCTAAATTTAAAAACAAGTAAATAAAATTGTTCGAAAGTAGGTTTTAAGAAAATTCAATATTAAAAACTATCTAGGGTTGTGATTTCTTCCAATATCATTTTAAAGATGAAGTGGTTATTTTATAGTTGGGTAATATATTGATTTATTAACCTGGAACACTAAATTATGTGAAAGCCTATGTCGATGGTCAGACACAAATACCAAGTTTAACCCAATTGAACCATATGTCTATGTCAACCAAATTATATGGATTCATTAAGTTTAAGTTCCAATTATGGCTACCCCCGCCCGACAGGTAGATGTCTATCCTGTAAGGAAATCTATTAAATGGTTATCTATCCTCAAGGAAGATCGTGGGCTATTGAGTCTAAGGTCTTAAACCTAAAATCCCTATGTCTAGTTCATTTTAAGTTTACCTAATCAATTTTATTAGTGGCCAGTTAATAAAAAGCATTAAGATTAAGACTCAATAAATAAATCTTTATGTTACCCAAACTATAATCTAACCACGTATAAACCGGTGATATTGGAATTCATCACAACCCTAGATAATTAATTTAGTTACAACACATAACTAGGGCTAGTAAAATAAAAGACATAAAGTAAAAATGCCGAAAGTAAAAATGCGGTAAAGTAGAAATTGAAAAGTAAAATAAAATAAAATGAAAACTTGTGATAATATTACCAACCAGCCATATATGCGGTAACCTGATTAAGTCAAATTAAGTCCAACCAGCCATTAAGGCGGTAATATTTGTCCATAATCCAGCCATAAAGGCTGAACCAAAATAAACCAGCCATAAAGGCGGAACCAAAATTAAATTACCAACCGACCAATCTGGCGGTATCCTTGATTAGTCAGGTTTAAACCAGATTAAAATGAATTACCAACCGACCAATATGACGGTATCCTTTTTAAGTCAAATTTTAAATAGTGAATATATTATTTTTAAGGGAGACTAATTTAAATAATAATAGTAAAAGAATTACCTTTCACCTTAGCAGAGGGAAGTTACCTCATCATGGTTGAATAGTAAAAACTGTAAAAATAAAGAAAGTAAATTACTATTATTACAGAACGTAATTAAATTTAAATTACAAAACTTAAATTAAAAGAAACTAGAGAGAAGACTCATTATTTACATCAAAGAAATGAGAGAGAATGGTACAACTGAAACTGAAATCTCGAGCTCAATTTATATGCCTCGGTGGGCTCTGGGCGTCGCGACGCCAGCGTTTTTTGGTCGTGGCATGCTGAAGTGATGACACGTGGCGATTCTGGATAAGGTGATAAGGTGACACGTGGCAAGGTGGTTGGAGCTCAATTATTGTGACACGTGGCGGCTTCTGATTGGTTGGCTCAGATTCTTATCCGCCACGTGTCAGATACGGATAAGTGAGTCAATGATTGATGCTGACGTGGCGCTGACGTGGCGACACGTGGCAAAGTGACTATCGGCACCATAGAATTGCGACACGTTGCACTTCGTGATTGGCTGATAATGACGTGGCAGTGAGGTGGCACGTTGACTCGGTCAACTGATGATGTGGACGATGACGTGGCTGACAGATGGAGTGACATGTGGCGACACGTGGCGATGGTGACTGTCGGCGCCATAGGATGATGACACATGGCACAACGCATGTTAGCAGATCGGTTGTGATGGTGACACGTGGCACGGCGCACGTTAGCAAAGTCAAATTTTCTCAGATTCTGACTTGTGAACCCAGCGCACGTTAGAACTATTCGACGTACGTTAGGCGTCGCGACGCCAAGGGCTTGCGCGTCGCGACGCGTGAAATGACCATTTTGCCCTTTTCGTCCAATTTTCACTGTTTTGGCCCAAATCACCTCCAAAGTGTCCTGAAACTTTGTTTATCTACAAAATAACACAAAACACATCAAAATATTCACAAAAATCAAGAAACTATACAAAATATTAGGTTAAATGAGTGGGAAATAGTGATATAATTACCACTCATCAGTGACACCATTCTTTATCGCGGGAAACACTTCCAGCTCAGTGATGAACTTCTTTATCCAGACTGCTTCTTTAGTTGCCTCAGATGCTGCAATATACTCGGCTTCAGTTGCGGAGTCCGTTGTAGTTGACTGCTTTGAGCTTTTCCAACTGATAGCACCGCCATTCAAAGTAAATAGATATCCTGTTTGCGATCTGATGTCATTCTTATCGGTCTGAAAGCTCGCATCACAGTAACCAATGACTTTCATCTCAGAACAATCTCCATATGTCAAGAACACATCCTTAGTTCTTCTCAGATACTTGAGGATTGTTTTGACAGTTGCCAGTGTTGCTCACCAGGATTTGCCTGATACCTGCTCGTTATGCTAAGAGCATAAGAGACATCAGGTCTTGTACATAGCATGACATACATGATCGATCCTATTGCTGAAGCATAAGGGATCATACTCATACGCTCTCTATCTGAAGGAGTATGTGGACATTGCTCCTTAGATAATTTGATTCCATGAAAAGTAGGTAAATTACCTCTTTTGGAATCTTCCATTTTGAATCTTTTCAAAACTTTATCTATGTATGTAGATTGAGAAAGTCCTAACAACCTCTTAGATCTATTACGGTAGATCTTAATGTCGAGGATGTAGGCTGCTTTTCCCAAATCTTTCATGGAGAAATTCTGAGATAACCATTGCTTGGTGGCTTGCATCATGGGAATATCATTCCCGATGATTAATATGTCATCGACATATAATACAAGAAATACAACAGCACTTCCACTACTTTTCCTGTAAACACAAGGCTCGTCTACATTTTTGATGAAGTCAAATTCTTTGATTGTCTCATCAAATCGTATATTCCAACTTCTGGAGGCTTGCTTGAGTCCATAAATGGATCGTTTAAGCTTGCATACTTTATTATGATCATCCTTAGATGCAAACCCCTCAGGTTGTGTCATATAGACTTCCTCTACGAGGTTCCCATTAAGGAAAGCTGTTTTGACATCCATCTGCCAAATCTCATAATCAAAGTGTGCAGCTAGTGCCAGTAAAATTCGAATGGACTTTATCATTGCAACAGGCGAGAAGGTTTCGTCATAGTCAATTCCTTGGATTTTTCTATAACCTTTCGCCACCAACCTAGCCTTATAGGTTTGGATGTTGCCTTCTGCATCAGTTTTACGCTTGTAAATCCACTTGCAGCCTATGGGTTTTATCCCTTCAGGTGCATCCACCAAGTCCCAGACTTGATTCTGATACATAGAGTCTATTTCAGATTTCATGGCCTCAAGCCACTTGACTGAATCAATGTCACGCATTGCTTCATCATAACTGGTGGGATCGTCATTATCAATGACCTGATCATGTTCCTCATCAATATGGAAACCATATCTTTCAGGCTCATGTCTTTCCCTACCAGACCTTCTAAGTTCATAACCTTGTGGTTGTTCCGTCGCTGCCCTTTTGAGGGGCCTGGGGTTTAGTTCTATGTTAGTTTGTTCTTCTCGTACCTCATCGAGGTCAAGTCTACTCCCACTATTTTTGAGAAGAATTCATTCTCTAGAAATTTAGCATTTCGTGAGACAAATGTTCTTTGTTCATTTGGGACGTAGAACACGTATGCTCTTGAGTTCAAGGCATATCCTACAAACTTACATTTAACTGCCCTATCATCCAATTTGTTAGTTTGTGTGAGCTTAACATATGCGTCACATCCCCAAACTCTTAGATAACTAAGACTAGGACGTTTCCCAGACCATAACTCATATGGTGTTTGACTAACAGTCTTGGAAGGAACTTGGTTTAGTAGTAGTGTTGCAGTTTCTAAAGCAAGACCCCAAAATGAAAGAGGTAGATCCGTGCTGGCATCATTGATCGGACCATATCTAATAATGTCTGATTTCTCCTTTCGGAGACCCCATTATGCTGTGGAGTTCCCGGAGGAGTCCACTGGGAAACAATGCACATTTTCTCTCAAGTAATCTTGAAATTCGTCGCTTAAGTATTCACCACCTCGGTCAGACCTTAGTGACTTAATATTTTATTAAGCTGGTTTTCTACTTCACAGCTTTGAAGTCTTTGAATTTCTCAAAGGCTTCAGATTTGTACCGCATAAGGTACACATACCCATATCGCGAGTGATCATCGATAAAGGTAATGAAGTAGGAGAATCCACCTCTAGCGGTGACTGACATTGGTCCGCATACATCAGAGTGTATGAGTTCTAATGTCTCCGCTGCACGTTGTCCTTTACCTTTGAAGGGTAATTTGGTCATTTTACCAAGTAAACAAGACTCACAAGTTCCATAAGGTTCATATTTGAAGGGTCTGAAATACCCATCCTTATGTAGCTTAGTTAATCTTGTTTCATTGATATGACCTAAGCGACTGTGCCATAGAAGTGATTCATTGAGATTATTCGAGTTAACGTTGTATATATTAGAGGTTGAACATTCTTTGTTAGTTTGTAAGACATAGATACCATTATTCAAAATACCATCTCCATATTTTATTTCATTGAAATAAATAGAACATTCATTACAACTTATTAGGCATGAAAAGCCTTTATTACATAAAGAAGAAATTGAAATGATGTTCTTTACTAGAGAAGGTACATAAACACAATCTTCTAAGTCTAAAACTAAACCATTCGGCAAAACTAATGAATAAGTCCCCACGCACAATGCAGCCAGTTTTGCTCCATTACCCATGCGTAAGTCAACCTCCCCATGACGGAGTCTCCTACTGTTTCTCAGGCCCTGCACATTGTTACACAAGTGAGTCCCACAACCGGTGTCAAGCACCCAAGTAGAAGGTTCAGAGTTTTGAGAATATAGTTCAATCATATACAACATACCTGAAGCATTGGGCTTCTTGGCCTCTTGGGCTTCCCTAGCTTCCTTGGCTTTCAAGGATCTGCAGTCTTTCTTCCAATGACCATTCTTTCCACAAAAGAAACATTTCCCCTTTCCATTTTTCTTCTCCACCTTACCATTGGGCTTTAGGTGATCTGGAGCCTTGGCCTTGCCCTTATTTTTCTTTGGGCCTCGTGGCTTCAGGTCCGTACCCGTAAGCATGACGGAGGTTTTAAGCTCCGGTTTCAAGTCCTTCTCTGCTTGCTTTATCAGATTGTGCAATTCTGCTAAAGTAGCTTCTTTATCAGACAGATGAAACTGCATAATAAAGTTAGAGAAGTCTTTTGGTAAGGACTGAAGAATTAGATCGTGACCTATCTCATGATCCATGATGAACCCGAGGTTGGCCAATTTTTCAATGTGGCCAATCATCTTAAGCACATGTCCACTAACAGATCCTTCCTTATACCTTGTTTGGAATAAGGCACATGACACTTGGAATCTCACGGTATGAACGGAAGTTGCATACAACTCCTTCAAGTGAAAGATGATGGTTTGAGCATCCATATCTTTGTGAGCTTTCTGAAGTTCGTCCTACATAGAGCCAAGCATTATGCAAACTGCTTGCTCATCATCATCGACGTGTTTCTTTCAAGCATCAAATGTATTTTGGTCAGCATCTTCTGCGGGTTCAGGGGGAAATGGTCTTTCAAGAACATAGAAAATCTTTTCTTATCGTAAGACAATTTTAAGGTTTCTAAACCAGTCATTGTAGTTGTCCCCTTTGAGCTTATGCTCATCAAGGATGGAACGAAGTGATACTCTGTTTGCCATTTGAATGTTTGTGAAATATTTTAACCCACATGTTAAGAGAAATGTTAAAATTAGGAATATGTTTTCATTAATGTTTCATAATAACATGGGCTTTTAATATTATGAAGTTGCTCCCACTCAATTTTTTTAAAATTTTAAGCAAATCGCATCAACCCCAATATGATGGATTTCTTGTGGGCAAGTATCCCATTATCATCATTTCATAACTCCGACTAGGGCCGTTCGTTATAAAATACGATAATTAGGTAGGTTCCCAACTAATTTATGATATAAATCACAATTCCTTGATCATTGGGTTAGGCAATCAAACATGCCATATCTTATGCTAGTCCTTGTGGACACCAATCTTTGCCACTAAGTTATAAGACCACGCCTAAGGGTCGCTGCATCTTATGACTCAGAAAAGTAAAACCATTGTCAATAGTACGATTTATGGACAAATTGGTATTGGCCAGTCTGGTAAAGCCTAGTCCTACTAATACGGTTTAAGCCCTTTGGGTCTATACTTTACCATGGGAGGCAAATTTTAGAATTAAATTATTATTGAGGATTTTAGCAAGTTTAAGTGAATAACTGTCAAATGGATTCCTCCATTGAAAATTCCCCAGAGGGAGGGTGGAGCGAACTCTCTTAAATACCCTTACCTCTTAGGCTCTTATTGCCTTGGTGACAGGAATAAACAATAGATCCTCCAAATTAGTCCAACACTTTAAATATGCTTTAAGGTAAGCTTTGAGTAAATGATTATCTAGATGTCTTCACAGCTTTTCCTTTTGGCTATAAAAAGGTAGTGAGTGAAGGAAGACACCAAATCATTATCTAACTCTAGTAATACCTTTGGTTAAATTAACTTTAGTTTGGAAAGTTTTATTAACGCCTTGGTCCCACCCCACTTGTATCTTTTATAATGTCTTTTATTATAAACAAGTGATTTATATTTATTAGCCTTAAAGGTAATAAATCTCTAAGTTCATCACAGAATAATTACTTAGCTAAGGGATAAGCAATACACTCTCTATTTCCTTAGAAAGTCTCTAGATGCTTGCACCCTAAAATAATCATATGCCAATTCTAATCATACATAGAATCATCAAGCATATGAGTTTTAATATGTTGGAATTATTTTAGGCATTAAATAACTTTGATTAATATTTAATTATGATATTGCATTTTATTTTATTCAAATAATTTACTATTCACGTTTTTTTACAGATGCGTGAACTTTAAATGCAATTTCACAATTCAAATCTTAACCAAATCATGCAAAACTTGTGCCTAAAATTAAGTTCATGGTGTTAGCTTTCCAACGAGCTTTTACACACCCAATTTCGAGTTCAAATGAGAGAGAACTAATCAAAACAAAAACGGCGCGCTGATACCACTGTTGGGAAGCGGCCGCGAGTGCGCAGCGGAAAATAAAAAATTAAATTATGATGCCGCTATCCCTTTGCCCAAGACCCATTTGTTTTGATTATTCTACAAGCCTAGGCATGTTACTATATATTCTAAGCATAAAAACTCATAAAACATGCAAAGAACATAAACCTAAACATGCTAACTATCATAAGAACTCTAATTAAAATAAAGAAAGAAAAAGACTTACTTGAACCGAAGACTCTCCAGTCCTCCCTCCAATCTACAAGCTTTTCTCGAACTCAGCAAGCTCTTCCACGTTCCAAAGAGCCACCCAAGTGTGTGGCCTCCAAAGATGCACACACCAAAGCCAAAACTCAACGGCAAGACTACGCCTTGAGTGCACGGGTATTTTGCCCTTGGTGCTAGCCTAGGCAAATACCTCAAAACTTTTAACTCGAGGTCCTCTAGTCAATTAGACTTAAGGATCCTCAAAATCAGTGGCTTACTCTTAAACTTTAGAGTTGCTCACTTATATAAACCCAAGATATGAAAGGTTTTGTGTCAAAAATTTGTAAAGAATTCTTTGGGTTTATATAGGTGCTCCAAAGACAACAAAATTAATTAAGAATCCGATGTGGGATAAATGCTAATTTAATCTTAGCCATTGGATCTTAATTTAGTGGTTTAATGAGATTAT
This sequence comes from Zanthoxylum bungeanum, assembly GCA_019454045.1. Lineage (NCBI taxonomy): Eukaryota > Viridiplantae > Streptophyta > Magnoliopsida > Sapindales > Rutaceae > Zanthoxylum > Zanthoxylum bungeanum. Next base: position 52,489 of record SKCR01039985.1, read on the forward strand.
AAAACCCTAATAAGAGTTTGGGCCGAATTGGAATTCAAAACAAATAACAAATAAAAAAAATACTATTCATATTACTATTCACATTTTTTTTATTTTTTTTATTTATTTATTCCAATTCCCAAAGTGCCCCTATCGTCATTCACCAATCCCTAAGCCACTATGGAACCTCATAAATGATTTGTTCAATAATTAAACACATTGAACCATTTATGAACAATTCCTACAGCAATCATATATGCTGTTAAATTTGTATGTGCACTGTTAACCATTGATTTCGACTTTGTTGTGTGTGACCTTTTGGGTTCCCCTCAAGTTGGACATGAAATGAATCGTGATAATTTAATCGAACATAAATTATCCTCCGATCAGATGGTCGTTCGATTTCAATGACCAAGGTTGACATCTAGCAACATGCCAAGGCCCCCAAATGAGAAGGAAAGATATATATACCCATTCTGTATGCGATTTACATATGATACGGTCCTCGCCTCACTGTATCCCCACCGTTGACCTAGGGTATGGAAAGTGTCTACCCATATGGTCAAAGGTATGATGTTGATAGTGTCATGAATCGTGCTAACCCAAGAATCTCACATGATTCTTCCGCTGCGGCCACAGTCTCAAGCACTGATCACACATATCAACCCGCGAACTGGAATACTACTCTTATAAGAAAATATTATCCGAGAGAGTGGCGATTCTCTGTTGTATCTTTACAAACTTCATGTGTTTCAACAAATGACCCAATCATACCCTTATGACCGGATCTTTTGAACCGGGGAAGGAGAATGTCAAAGTTATTTGATCCACACATAAGATTGTAAAGACCTCAAGTCTAAGGACTAGTCATACAATCGATACATGAAAGTTCTCACAGACACATGGGATAAACACTCCATGTGAAAACTTTCGGCGGTCAGTTCGATGGACACGAGCAACTCATGCATCCATGTGATACACCAAGCGGACGGATCTCCGCTAGTAGCCTATGAGATCGGCTACCCCACTTAAGGGCGGATCATATCATCATGCTAGTCTCTCCGCTTTGTGAACGCCCAGATTATTCACAAAACTATGACTAGGAACGTTTAAGAGTAATGATTCTCATAAGGCGTGGAAGCCATCATCTTATTACTCCAAGGGCTTTATTACAGTGTTTGATGATTCATATAAGTTATGTAAGACACGTATAATAAAGATTGTCATTTTATTAATTAATGAAAATATTACAAATACATGTACATATAGCTCATCCACAAGTTGGGTATAGGGCATATCCCTAACAAAGACATCTCTACATGTTTTTCCAAAATATAGTGACCGTTGATAAAGAACATTCACATTTCAAGAAATTATCTTTAATAAATATCATACAAACATAAAGTTTCATCCTTATGTTTATTTTAAGATCCCTCGTTATCTAATATTGGCAGGCGATATTAGTTGTCTGATAAGTGAGGGAACATAATAACAGTGTCCATGCAAATCTAATTTACATCCATTGGGGAGATCTAGAAAAACAGTTCCTATGACCTTGACATCCAATGTCTCGCATTGGCCAACTCTAAGCTGGATCTCCTCTTTATTCAGCCTTCGTTTAACCCTCATTTCCTGCAAAGAATTACAAATATGAGTGGGACTGCCAGTGTCTAACACACATCCACTATTTGCATCTAAGGCTAATGAGATGTCAATAATTAGAAAAATACAAAGCGTACATGAGGGTCATACTTTAAAATCTGGACAGTCATTCTTCCAGTGTCCATATTTCTTACATTGTAGACATTGATCACGAGTCTTTCGGTTTTGTGCCTTTGCGCTTCTTGGAGTTTTTCTTTGATATATTCTTCTTCCCCATCTTGATTTTCTTTGACTTCCCAGAAATCTTTGAAGAGCCAGCTCCACCATGGAGATACAGTGTGGGGTTGCCTTTCTTCAAATCTTGCTCCACCGTGCGAAGCATGTTATGAAGTTTTTCGTATGTGGCTTGCATCGAATGCATATGGAAATTCAATACAAAACCAGCATAAGAACCAGGCAAGGAAGACAGAATCAAATTACGGCCTAGCCTTTCATCAAACACAATGCCATGTCGTTCAAGATATCGAATTTGGTCAATCATGTTCAAAACATGAGTGCTGACAGCTCCTCCCTCCTTGAGTTCAGCACGGAACAATTCCTTAGACCTTCGATAAAGTTTCATCTCTTAATTTACGTCGAACAACTCCTTGAGTGTTCATATGATGCTCCAAGCATCTGGTACTTCAATGTTTTATCTCAGCAAATCTGGAACCATCGATCCTAAGATGTAGTATTTCACCTTCAGGTTATCATCCTTCCATCTATCAAAATTTTCTCGCTCTTCTGGAGTGAAGTCAGGATCGATATCAACAGGCAGTGAATTGATCGTGACATAAGTCAACTTTTCATACTCCAAGACAAGGCGCATGTTCGTTTGCCATTCGAAATAGTTCTCGGCTCCTTTTAGCTTATTGGAATCCAAAAGTTTCATCAATGGATTAGTGGCAGCCATCTACAAGACAACATCTTTGAGTAATAGCAGATCAATTTTCATTTCAAAAGTGATAACACTAATTGATTATGAAATTTTAAATCTATTAGTGCCCTCCCATTACTTTACGTAATTCTGTAATCTCCCTTAACAGAAAAAATAAAAATTTGATTATCAAAATTTCATAGCGGGAAGTGGATCCCATGACATTTACTCCAGCCTCACACTAATGACGATATTGGCCTTTGTAAACTCATTAGGTAGACCTTGAAGGTCAGTCACTTCATGTGACTCCTAGTTTGGTCCTGAACCGTTTCTTATCGTCACACTAATGACGATATTGGATTAAGACGTGTTCTAGGTGTGTACTTGTCAATGTGCACTAATAAGCTTCGTATGTACACCCTCACACTAATGACGATATTGGGTGACTACGTTAACTCATCATGTTACATCTAATGTTTTTCCGGAGCGACCTAAGTTCTGAGCACTTATATCCTCACACTAATGACGATATTGGATATAAGTATTAAGAACCCATTCATCTCCGTATTGACAAGACGGACCATCCAATAATGCTCCAACATTATTAATACTATTACTTAAAAGTAATCACGTAATCACGAGAGATTTATGACAATCAAGTCATTAATATAATTAGGTCAAAGTTTTAATTTAAAACATGCAATACATATCCAATATGTCATATGCATAATTAAATTAAAATTACTATGGCATAGATTCAAAATATGTGTTGTGTGGTTAAGCCTTTCTACTGATACCATTCTGTTGGGGCAGTTGTGGAACCCCTAGGGTCGGATCGGTGCCCCGGACAGCGGAAATGGGTCTAACCCATGAATATCAAGTATGTGTGTAATTTTAAAATATTTATTGAAATACTATATTCCATTACGAGTGTATAGGAAAAAAACCGGGACTGAATCGGAGTTCGGAAGCTCTAAAACGAACGAAAAAAATCGACGAGCGCGCTCGCCGCGTGTACTACACGCGCTACAGTGTGGCGCGCGCACCGTAGCAATCATGTGTGTAGCCTTTTTTTTCATTTGTTTTGAATGCTTCAGTGCTTTAGCTCTCTGGAAAATTTCCAGAGAGCTGAGCAATTATGGTCTATTACTCTAATTGCTTTCGGTCTACACACTTCAAAAACACCCAAAATAATTTTTAATTTCAAAACCAACATAAACACATGTTATAGAATAAAAATCAAGTTTTTCAAAATATCAAATATTTTTCCAAAAACATAAATTTATTCTAAATACGCATTTTCGTAAATTTTGAATCCAATACACAAACCATTTTAGAATCCCAATTAGATGAACAATTCTAGTCCACCTAAAGGTGGTCAAATGAATCTAGAATGGTAGCCATAGCTCTAAGCTTTAATTTAGAGTTCTAAACTCTAATTAATTATTTCATGTCCAACATGAACATCTTTGACCTAATTACAAACATGTTGTGTTTATACTTCTAAAGTATCATAACACAATTGATTAGCCTTATTCAACATTAAGCTATGTGATCATGCATCTAATACACAAATGAAAAAAGTTCAGGAGAAGATCAAACTTTACCTAGTAAGCTTGATGCAAGATCCAATCTACTTCTCTTTTGTTGAAATTATTGGAGAACCTCCAAGGTGTGCAAGCTTGACTTCAAGATCCAATCTTGTTTCCAATGCTTCCAAGCTTCACTTCAAGATCCAATCTTGATTTCTCCTAGATGAAATATTTTAGAGACCTCACAAGCTTCTCTAAACATTTCTCTAACTTAGGCTAATCTCTCAAGAATTTGCTTATGCTGGTATTTGAACTTGTAATTAAAACCTTCTTAAAGCTTGCTATTTATAGCAAAACTTAGGTAATTTTTAATTAATAAAAGTTGTAATTAACTTTTAAGTGGGCTTAATCTAATTTGTCCAAATATGTATAATTAGGTGTGACTCATCTCAATTGTCTCCCACTTAGATTAATCCATTAAATCAAGCCAAGGATTAGGAAATAGATTAGTTAAATGTTTGCCACCTTGATTTAATCCAATTAAATCAAGCCAAAACCACATATTATTACATACTTACAATTACCATAATATCCTCAAATGGTAGAGATAATTATGATTTTACAAATTAAGCCATTGTGTAATTATTGAATTAATCCAATTAATTCAATTAGGTCAAAGTAAATAATCAATGTTATCCAATAACACTTGATTAGCTTAGTTGATAATTATAATATCGAATATTATATTTTATCAAAAATTAATTGCTACCCAAGTGCTCAACGAGTACACCTCATATTGGGACTCTCTAAGTTCAGACACGTTCGTCATATAAGCCTAGCTAATATGTACGCAATTCGGCCACCTCCAATTCGCGAAGAACACGAATGACCTTTCTGAACTATACAAGCTGAGGTCATCACATATTTTAACAATCCCTCCGTCGTAGGCTATCCGAGTTGTGCTTAGGAAACATAGAATATACCGTCAAGTTTCCAAAGCGCACATCTCATGTCGACATGTCCACGATTCTTTACAACTGATGCGATCCACCCTAGGTGATCGGCTTTGGCCAAAGTCTTTAAGAATCGTGACTTAACTCACATGGATACCTAAAACCCTTATGGTACACATATGGGCCGACGGATCCTATCTTGCTTCGCACTTGATTACTGAGTGCATCGGTCCACATCCAAAGAACATCTAGAGACCAGACCATGAAAGATTTCTGACATACATGGCATCTAAGTGTGGAGGATCTCACATAAAATCAATGTTATCCTATAGTCAAAGGATTACATATGCTACTCGACTCGAGGAGATTCCTATTGACGGTGGTGTGTACTTCCAACTATTAGAAATCACCTATGAGTCATTCAGTATTCGCTCCAACGAATACCCACAGGTCTATATACGATTTCCGAAACTCATGGTACATCGCGTTAAACCATTGGAACTCCAATTCCAATATACGACATGTGTTAGTCTTCTAGGTTTATAGGAATTCGACCGTATTCCAAAACCAACGACTAGGAATATTACTTTAAGAATAGTTTACACCTAATGTCAATACTATTCTAAGGTCGATGTCATTCTTAGCATATCGATACATCAATTTAATACGCGTAATGACAATACCATTATAATGTATGAAATGAAAAATGCAGTTATTTTATTAATAAATAATAAAATATACAAATCGGATTGACACTCCAAGCACCAACTCCATCATATTATACCAATTAATTTATCCGGTTTAAAAATATTTTAAAAGTCAATTTCATTTTGTCAGCGCACTTCCGTTACATTTGCCCCAACACGTTATATGATGAGATCATATAGGATTGTACCCATACAAAAATGAATTTCTTTTAACATTTGTTAAACAAAGAAATTCATATCAGTCTAATAAATGATCTTATATAGATTGATATGAAATTCTGAGTGTACTACGAACTCCTACATGGCATATTGTATCCTTAATTTACAAAAGTGAGATCAGTGTAGCAATCCCAATAATAACTACGTACTTTAGGGGCATGATTTGGTATGTAGTTGATGACGTTTTATATAGATATGGAATCCACTCATTCTTGCGAGAAGTATAGAAATATCTTCCTTAATGGTTGGTTCGATACTTGAACAATTAGAGCATTCGAATCTTTCTATTATGAATAGAAACATAAAATTCATAAAAAGTTATGAATAAATTATTCATTAGAGAATCAATGGTACTTAAGGCACAAGAAATAATTAGAGAGGTATAACAAACAGTATGACCCAGCTATAATTACAAGATACTCATTGAGAGTTAGTCTATATGTAGTGATTATATCATGGACACCAACATGGCTCAATATAAAATTTATCTACAGTGACATGAGTTCAGCTTTAGGTTTTTACTGGAATAAACTAAAGTTAATAATTCGGGATAATTGATTAAAGAATTTTAATTAATATCTCGACATTATTTGAGCTTGGAGTTGCGGGTCCATTTGGTCCACGTGCTAACTCGATACACTATATGAAGTCCAATCATGATCTCACATACATAACTATATGTTATGATGAATTATTAATGTGACTAATAATTCATTTAAATCACAATCGGAAACTATATATTAAATAGTTTAAAATAAAATTTCATTACACTCAGTTATGAGATAATCGAATATTTAATTTAAAGAGTTTAAATTAATTTTAATTAATATAGTTAATCTTTGATTAAATAAATTTGAAATTTGATTCCAAAATAAATACTTAATATTTGATATTAAATATTTAATTAATTAAATGGAAAAAAAATGGGCATATACGCCCATAGGGAGCAAATGAGGGTTGAGTTTTTTTTTTTTAGTAATTTAATTACTACTAAAATAACTTTAGCTCTAAGTATAGAAAGAGAATAGTTCTCTTTTATTATATAGAAGAGCCAAAAACATAAAACATTAGCCTCCTTTGAGCCTCGTTTTTCTCTACAGAAAAATAAAAAGTGCAATGATTTTTCTCTAAAATATTTAGAGAAATAATTTTATGAGATCAGTAGAGCCCATACTCTAGCTTGCATATAAGACCGAGTATAACACTATCTTCTCATTCTCTACAGTTCACAACAGTGGGCAGTTTTTCGACCCACTGCACATGGACCCCGTTAGGGCTAATTTAGTTGTTTGAAATCAGACAGACCTAAAATAGCTTAAAGGTTGCGCAAACTACACAGAAAAGCTGTAATACAATTCGCCCACAGAGCTACTGTTGAGACTATTTTCGGTACTGTTTCGGTAATGCAGAAACTGTCCAGTGGTGCCAAAATATTTTCAGATATGTTATGAATTTTTTGGGACTATTGATGGCTATTTCCGATATATAGAAACCTTATAAAGTGTGATGGAATCACAAAACAGCATAGGCTGTCCAATTTCCTACTTGCTGAAAATTCAAAGGGTTGTACTGGGTGTGCAACGCGGCCAACTATAAAGAAATGGGTAATGCTATGATACCCATGATATCAAATATCATTGGGTTCAAAGTTGCATGTTCAATGCAATTTGAGCATTAAACATGCAACTTCTACCAATAAACATGCAACTGATTTCATGTTTTAAAAATTTCATATTTATTGATAAAATTTATATGTTTAATGCTTAAAGTTGCATGTTCAATGCTAAAAGTTACATTGAACATGTAATTTTAATACCCAAATGTATATGATATCCTTGGGTATAGACATGCCCTAAAGAAGGAGGAAGAAAATTTTTTCAAATCCAATCCAAGACTTAAGTATAAATTCTGCTGCGCGATAAGTTTTCTTGTGAAATATTTGATAGTGCTGAGGTGGGATCAAACCCAGAGATCCCACTTAAGAGTGGCGTTTGGTTGCCACTGGACCAAGTCAAAATAAAAATAATTTTTCTATAAATAATTTTTATTACAAAATTTTACATGTAGGATATTATCTATCTATTAATAAAGAACAAGGGCCCGCATTGAGACACGTTATAGACACGTGTAAGCAAACGAACAGTCATAACGCACGAACTTCAAACTGACTTTCAATGCGGTTCATGTTTTCATACGAAAGCCAGTCACACCAAATCTGGAAAGAAAACCAGATAATAATTCGATCGATTGCTTCCGTTTTACGGCACCTTTTTTCACGGGAAAAAATAAATAAGCCCATGTTAATTACATGTTTATTAACATTAACCACTCCTTGTTTCATCTGTCTTGGCTTCGCTTCTTATGTAATTGCAAACAAACAAAATTAGTAAAGGCTAGTACCCAATTTCAGTTTTTATTTGAAGTTCATTTTTTTTTATTGACTTTCTTGTAAATTTCAAAACTTGATATGAGTTTGATGGAGGTATCGATAATCCACCATGTGGGCATTGTTTTGTTTTTGCTTTGGTTGCTTTCTTACTTCAATCTTTGCTACCCAGTTGCTTATTTCATCTCCCTAATTTATCTCTACTTGGTATGTATTAAAATTTCATTTTCTTTGGATCTAAAATTTAAATTGTTTTTATTTGTGATTTGAAAGATAGGTGGTTTAAATTTTTAATTTTTCTTTTTTGGTGAAAGGTTCATGATCGTTATGTTATATTGAGGATGGGAGGAAAGTGCAATTTGAGGAGAGAAAGCATTCTTCTCAAAGAAGGGTATTTTATTATTTTAAGGTTATGTTTTGCTTATGGATATTATTTGATATTTAGAAATAAAGGAACTATAAAAGTATTTTGTAGTAAATATGAAATGGATTTGTTGTTTTTGGTATTTGAAGTAAAGTTAGCCTTGGTCAAAGCCAAATTCAAATTGTTGGATGAGTAGAAGGTAGTTTGTGTTTTGTTTGTCCACTGACACAAATAAAAAGGATCAAAAGATAAATATTCCATTCAGTCCTTTCATGCTAAAGGTATAATGCTTTCAGCTTTTTGTTATCTACTTTCTATGCTAGATTCCATGTTCTTGATCAGATGCTTTCTCTTTATTCTCAGGTGCTATCAGACTCTGAAACAGTCCGGTGGTTGAATCACGCAATTGAAAAGATATGGCCCATATGTATGGAACAAATTGCTTCGCAGAAGATACTTCTCCCCATTATTCCTTGGTTCTTGGAGAAGTACAAACCGTGGACTGGACTGCAGTATGAATTAATATTCTTTTTTCGAACTTACTTTATAAATGCTTTGGTTATGCTATTGATTTATGGATTAACATGACATGCTTTTTCTTCAAATCGGGCAAAAGAATTATGAGAATACAATAGTTGTATATTTCTGTGTTAAAGGACAATATTTAATTTGATGTTACAGAGTTGATTATAAGATTACTGCAGTTAGATACATAGTGATCATTTTCAGTGATGGGTGGTTCTCCCTGGAAGTTTATAACTTCCTCTGGTAGCTAATTTTTGATCCGCTAACAAGTTTATTGATAATGCTATATTTGCAGAAGCAAGCTGTGGTTCAGCATCTGTATCTGGGTAGAAACCCACCAATGCTTACAGATATAAGGGTTCTTCGCCAATCCAATGATGATGACCACTTGGTATGTGCACTTATAAGTAACTCTGGCTAGTTGTATCTTGTCTTGCAGTGTGGTGGCTCTACAATTTGTTTTGTTACTAATTCCCGGGAGATTTTTCCGTGTGATAATAATTGCAGGCATTGGAGTTGGGAATGAACTTTCTCACAGCAGATGATATGAGTGCGATACTGGCCGTACAGTTAAGGAAAAGACTGGGATTTGGAATGTGGGCCAAGTTGCATTTGACTGGCATGCATGTTGAAGGGAAGGTACTCGTGTTATTTAAGATAAATATCAGTTGATTGTACATGACCAATCAGTTCAAATTCCTGCAATACTAATATTTGTTGGGTGATTTGAATGGTATAGTTCAAATTTCAAGAAGGTGTTGTTTGTGGATTGCAATCTATTTTATTTTTAACTGAAGAAGAAATATGGGGCGAAAGCCTGACTTTAAGCTATGCCCTTATTTTCTCTTCCAGGTTCTGGTTGGAGTGAAGTTCCTTCGTAGATGGCCTTTCATTGGCCGTTTGAGGGTATGCTTTTCTGAACCGCCATATTTCCAGATGACTGTGAAACCTATCTTTACTCATGGGCTTGATGTTACAGTACTTCCGGGAATTGCTGGATGGCTAGTAAGTTATAACACATGATCAAAAAAATAAATTCATGAATTTCAATTGTTCGATATCCCTCTCCTTCCATGAATTCTAACGTTTATTAGCATTTCTTTTCCTAGGACAAGCTTCTGTCTATAGCATTTGAGCAGACACTTGTGGAGGTTAGTTCTTTATGCTTACTTCCTCCAAAGTGACCTCAGTTTGTTTTGTTAGTTTCCCTAAAAATCAGCATCACAACTTTGGGTCTAGAAAGCCCAGAAACATTCATTCCCTCTTGGTTGACGTGTCTGAAACGTTGAGGAAACGGAAACGCATTGGAAACGTTAGGAAATGTTTTCGAACGTTTCCAATAATTATTTTATAAAAGAATAGTAAAGAAACGTTTCTGAAACTCCATATTTTCTAGAAACTGGAAACACAACATACCAAATTTAGTCCCTAATCCGCATATCACAATCGCACATCACAGCACCTAAACAATCTGGCCAAGCGTCGGTGAATTATTATTCAGAAATTGATTATATTCTAAAATTTATTTTTATTATTTTTAAATATATAAAATTATTTTATTTTATTTTATTTTATTTGACGTTTCACTAGCGTTTCGTGTCTTAATTTTTTAGAAAAATAACGTTTCACGTTTCCATTTCGTTTCATGTCGCGTTTCCCATTTTCGTTGCTGTGAAACTTAGCTTTGGGGTGAAGTTGTAGGTTCTAAAAACCAGCATTGTTTCTTTTGGATTGAATTTAGGCCTGGCGTTTGATCCTCTTTTTTTTTTTACAGCCCAATATGCTGGTTGTTGATATGGAGAAATTCGCTTCACCACAGCCAGGTAATTCACAGGAATCACAGCCGAAATCTTCTTGTTGGATTCTGCGGTTTGTGGTTTGTAGCTTTTGATAGTAGTTGGCCATTGTTTCAGTTCATCATTATTCATTAGTATGGACTATGAATCTATGATTTTTTTCCCCACAATTTAGAGTTGACTGTGGTGGGGTGGGTTGATCTGTAGCCTGAAAATAGATAACTTGCGTGGGGGAGATACAGGTTTAGTAAGGAGTTTTTTTAGTTGAGGGTTACACCTCGGTTTATTTATTTATTTTTATTTTTAATTGAAGAAAGAGCTAGAGTAGTAATGAGGTCTTAAGGGAGGGAGATGTTAGAGAGCCATAGGGCATTAGGGCTTCACTGTGTCTATTATTATGCTACATCAACACTGAAGTGAACTTATGATATGAGAATATTACCTGTGTTACTTGCAAGTGCACAAGCTACTGAAAAGGTTTGGGATAGTGAAATGGTTTCTTTTTATGCGATGTGGATGGCTATGGCATGTCAGAAGGGCACGTTTGTGTAAATTGTTTATCAACTTGTGTAGACTATTTCATGGCAATTTAGTCGAAATAGTGTAGGCCTAAGTTATGAGATTTTAAGCAACGCCTCTTAGGCAGAAGGAAATTAATAATTACTTTGTTACCATATCACCTTTATATGATGTGGCTATGGATCTGGATATTGTATCGGAAGACAGATGTCAATATTGAGATTGTTGCTATGTTGCCACTTGCTAGCTTTTCTTTGCACTACAACTCTGACAAACTGTTGTTATTGACCATGGTCCAGCATGTTTTAATTTCCTTTCCTATTTTTCTTATTGATATGCTAAATCATTAACCTTTTCTTAAATATATCTCATCAGCAAATTGGTTCTCTGTTGATGCGAAGGAAGCTATTGCTTATGCCAGAGTTGAAGTTGTTGAAGGAGCTGACATGAAACCATCAGATTTAAATGGTTTGGTTTAAACAGTTTTTATTTTTCATTTTTCCATCACATAGTATTCCAAATCTTTTATGCGATCATTTGTTCAAATTTTCAGGTCTGGCTGATCCATATGTGAAGGGACAACTTGGCCCGTACAGATTCAGGACAAAAACGCAGAGGAAGACACTGTCTCCAAAATGGCATGAGGAATTTAAGATTCCCATATGTACATGGGACTCACCTAATGTGCTAGCTATTGAAGTTAGTGACAAAGACCATTTTTCTCTTGATGATACTCTTGGGTATTATTCTGAACCTTACTATTTGTACTTATTTTATTTGCACTCGATGTTATAAAAAAGCAATGCTGTTGTGTTTTTTCATTGTTGGTAATTATGTTTATTGAGGCTCTGATTTATCTTTCTGTTGCATTTTGTTTAATTAGAAGAGTAAATAATCAAATAAAATGTTAGTAATAGACTACAGTGTACTTAATTTATGGTTTTCATTCTTTTAGTGCCTATTGCTACTTAAGTTTTTACGTGCACTTAATTTTCTTGGAGATATTATTACAACCAAGTAACCTTCTGTTAGATGACGAAGTATGATGCGACTACAATGCATATGTATTTCGTAATGAAATGAAGGGTTGTTAAAGCTTAGTCCCTAGTTATATGAAGAGAAATGGTGTGGATAAATTGATTGCCCACTGACCACCATTGCCATTTGGAAGAATTTGACACATTCCCTAAAGTTACTCGAGGTTTCATAAGTACTCAAATCTTATAGAATTATAGATACATATTTATGTTGTTTTCCTCTAGTCTTAAAGAACTTAAGTGTTTGGATTCTATTTTGATATTGGCTACAAGGTTAACTGGTCCTGATCATTTAAAACCTTTCGGGTTCCTGATACATTTATTAAATGTCACAGTTGCGTGCCCTTTAGAATTACTATTTATAGAAATAAGATTCCTTGGTATGAGTTAGATATTTATTTTGGCAGTTATCTTTATGCATATTATATTTCGTTTTGATTAAATGCTTCTTGCTTCGTTATTAATTATTCTGACTTATTTTCCATGTTTTTATGAAGCTTGTTCTGTGATGGCTATATTTGACTGATTTTTCTACTGTTCCAGTGTTTGTACCATTAATATCAGTAATCTTCGGGATGGCCAGAGACACGACATGTGGTTACCTCTTCAGAATATTAAAATGGGCAGGCTGCATCTTGCAATAACTGTTGTTGAAGAGAATGCAAAGGTATGTCCTAATAGTTTTCATTGACAAGTTAAAATATAACAATTTCAAATATTGTATTTAAATTGTGAGGAAATGCTTCTGTTGAAGTGAACAGTGAAGTTTTGTGTGAATTGTTGGCATAATTTGAGCAGGGGGTTGATAATCCATGTTATGGGGAAACATTAAACAAGGAGGGTATCGAAAATGAGGAGGTGCGCGGCAACAAAGAAGATATACGGAACTCCTTCGCTAATGAAACTACTACCAAGGGTTCCTTTTCATCTGTATCATTAGACAAGTCACCAAAGGTGGCTGATAATTTTGAACCTATCAACATTGAGGGGCAGCAAGACACTGGAATATGGGTCCATCAACCAGGAAGTGAAGTGGCACAGACTTGGGAGCCTAGAAAGGGTAAGAGCAGGCGCTTGGATACCCAAGTCTGCAGAGTGCCGCCTAATGATTCCTTTGACAATACGAATTCACCTCCATCTGGATCTTTGAACAATGACTGCAGCAGCACTGATGATGTTCATGAGGGTAAAAATCCAATAAAACGGGGGTTCCAAAAGATCGGTTCTATGTTTCACAGAAGTCCTAGAAAGGAGGATCATGCAGGCAGCATTGGAGAGGCCGTTCCATCTCCACATGCTAACCTTAAATCAGTCAATACAAAGGAAATTGGTGTGAAGTTCATAGTGGAAGACAGCCTTTTGGGGCCCATTCCTGGTAAGGCTACAAAAGATGCAATTGTTGGTTCAGATGGAAGTGGTCCAGAAAGCCCTAGCAAGGGACATGTGAAAGGTATGGCAAAGAGCATTCTGAAACATGCTCGCAACATAAAGCATGCCCTTTCTTATAAAGATTCGCCAAACTTTCGAGATGATACATCGGGGGTAACAGATCGAGAACTTTATGTGGAATCTGATTCCTCCGATGATGAGTCTCTTACATCCACCAGAGTTGAAAGGATTCCTGATTTTCCAAATCCCATGTACTGCTCCTCCATTAATGATGACAACTGTAATACCAAGGAACAGATTGTGCAGACAAGTTCAAGTGATCCTGAAGCAGATGCTAAGGGCCAAACGAATGAAGTGAGCACTGATGGTGAGGAAAAGAAAAAAACGATTAGGTTGGAAACCGAAGGGACATAATAATGGATCAAGTGTATAAACCCTAATTTCTGAGAAGGATCTGAAAGGTAGAGAGGATATAAGTTCTGGCTTAGTTGAAACTAATGCCCCAGTAATTTTATAGTTGCAAAATACAATGTGAATTTTTGGCGTTTGTGCATTTGTTGATTTTCGTAGATTGTATAGCATCCAAGTAGAAAGCCAGATGCTAATTTTTAGGTGGTGTATTTTCATTTTGTTGGTATGTTTGTATTTCTTGTTAGTAAATATTTATTTCATATTACAGAAACCGCTTGAATGCAAATTTTCAGCTCTTATTTTTACAGATATTTTGTATATAAATTCCAAGTTGATCAATTTCTTATTGCATGCACCATAATCTGTCTCCTTGTGTTAGCAGAAATTAATAACAAGTCTGAGTCATTCCCAGCGAGATACATTCGTTAATTTAGTAATTGAAATTGGTTGACACTAGCGTAAGTTTGAGTCATTCCCAGTGATAATTTCATTTATTGAAATTGCATCATTTCTCTGTGGATGATAAATTATCTTTCATAAACTGGATGCAGGGGTGGCAACTGATAATCAGAACTTAATTAAAGCCCTCTTTTGATGAATTGTAAAATGATCACAAGAAGTAAAACATGATCAACCAATTCATCTCTCGATGATAATTTAAGCCAAAGTAATCTTCAGCTTCCTCCATTTCTTGTCCAGTGATGGGCTATAAACAACCGGTTGCAAAAATACTCATCTTCCAGCTTTATCAATCCTCATTCACTTTCCAGGCACGTAGAGCAAAACATAATTTTCCACTCATGACTCAACTGGCCAAGCTATCCACAGTTTCTGTGATAAAAACACTGTTACAATTGTCGTTACCAGAAGCAACACATTGAACAATCTCCTTCCACATCCCCATCCTCGGAACAAAACCTTGATGCACCATCTTCTTCAAAACCCAAGCCACATCCTCAACTAACTTCTCATTACAGAGTCCATGAATTAACCTCTTGTACGACACAAAACTAGGACTCATACGCTCACAAATCATCCTACCCACAAGCTCTTTTGCCTCCCCAAACCTCTTCTTATCAAGCAATCCATACAAAACCTCTTGATAAGAGGACGAATTCGGATAACATCCCTTACCCTTCATTCTCTCCAAAAGCTTCTTTCCCTCCTCAACCCTGCCTTGCTTCCTAAGCCCCGAAATCAATATATTAAATGTTATGGTATCAGCATCGATTCCCTCTCTTTCCATCCTCTCAAGCAACTCAAATGCTTCCTCCACCTTACCCTTCTCACTCAAACAATGCATCAATGTCGAATACGTTCTCACGTTAGGCTGACAGTTTTGTTTAGGAAATTCATCGAGCACGTAGAATGCAGCCTCCAAATTTCCATTTTCACACAACCCTTTTACAAGAATATTAAGACAACAAGCATCAATTTCAATTCCAAGCTTAGCGGCACTCGTATAAATCCCATGTATCTCATCAAACAGTTTAGCTGAAACAAGCAAATTGAGCACCAAATTGAACGTTTTAACACTTGGCCAACAATTATAATTTGGCATATCGAAAAGGGTCTCAATTGCTCTGTTAATTCTCCCAGCCATATTGCCATAAACCTTGATCACATTGTAAAAAAACCCATCTGATAAACGACACCGTTTTTCAGTTTTGATTCTTTGCATTAAATCTTCAATGGCGTCAAAGCTTTTGGCTTGAGCAAGCTGGTTGATGATAAGAGTGTAAAGAGCTTCATTGGGTTTATAGTCTTTTCTCTTCGAGTATTGGTTCAAAACTGAAATTACTGAAATGGGGTCTTTGAGATTGGAGAAAATTTTCAAGACTTCAGTTGGTGATAGCCAGTCTTTGTGATTCAGTTTGTAGACATTATCAGAATCTTGATGCGATACAGAAGGAGAAGCAACTGCGAAAGTTCTTTTATGAGTGATTCTTGAAGGATATAAAAGAGATTGAACGATTGATTGGCGATGTTTATTTGCAAAATGTGAACGTGAGATCATTTTTTTTTTTTTGGGGTCACAAACGAGAACAGGGTGTGTGTCAAAGTTTTTGCAGTTCTTTTTCCCCCTCACAAGTCACAGAGTAATCTGATCTCCCCACGGGCAGTTTTTTTTTTTTGAATTATTACTATCTACATATATTACAATATGCTCTCAACTGGGATTCTAGATACATACAAGTTATGATACTGCCCAGAAATCAACCAAGACGTAGCTCGGAACTCAATCAACTACAAATTTATAGAGGTTGGCAATTTAGCCGACGGCCCGGTCCGGCCCCCGTCTAGGCAGGATTTTAGTTCGACCCGATTTTTTGAAAAATTTGGGTCAGATCGTATAATGATAGGTCCGGTTCAGATCAGGGCCGGGCCCGCATCAAAAAGTCAGGGTTTGGTAAAAAAAATAAATAAATAAATAAATATAGTAATTAATTAATTAATTAATAGATTTTTGGTTCTTAAGCTGATGTATTTGTCTTTGGAGAAATTGATACTCTATTTTTGTTTATATATTTTAAGACAGGCTGGGACGGGCAGGGCCAGGCTTTTCCTAGATTCAGACTTTTTTGGTTGGTCAGGTTTTTCAAAGCCCGGGCCCGACCCGACTCATTACCATACATAGGTCTAAGCCAACTATCTTTAAATGGAGGGTTAAAATGTAAAATTTTAATAGAAATAGATTAAGATTTCACCTGAGCCTTTTATTTTTTGACATGCGGTCAGGGCCGTGCTCCGATAGGGGGGATCTCTATTAGAGATGACAAAAAATTTCAAATTTCGATTGAGATTCGAAATTCTATACCATTCGATATGAGATTCTAAAGATTATTTTAGTCCCGAATAAAAAATCAATCTAAGACTTGAGATGATTTTTGTCACGAATCATGATCAGAAATTGAGATAATTTTTGTCCCGAATTCATAATCAAGAATCGGGATTGGAAAATCCCAATCCGACCTGACTGATTGCCATCTATAGTCCCTGGTCACAACCTTTCTTGCTTAGGTGACTGCTCATAAACTAAACTAACTAACTAAGAGCAATGTTAAATCTACAGGCAAATAAAGGCCAAGGATTTTTTTTTTAATCCTATTAGTTTGTAAAACTCTTGAGGTTCTGATTCATAAATAGGTGACGGA
This sequence comes from Zanthoxylum bungeanum, assembly GCA_019454045.1. Taxonomy (NCBI): domain Eukaryota; kingdom Viridiplantae; phylum Streptophyta; class Magnoliopsida; order Sapindales; family Rutaceae; genus Zanthoxylum; species Zanthoxylum bungeanum. The sequence goes on from SKCR01039985.1 coordinate 69,979, forward strand.
AAGTGAAATGCTGATCACAAGCTTTACAGCAAAGCCAGCAAGAGAACATAGTAGCAATTGCAATATCAGAATATATTAATAACTCATTGATAGATGATATTGATTCAGTTTCTACCCTTTACAATGGAAATTAAATTTTCACTATTGAACACTGTATTTCTATATACATTCAGACTTGAATTGCAGCTATATAAGATATTATTAACACGTGTTGAAAATTTACCTTGTGATGTTCTTGACTAAAAGTATATTATAAACAGGTAGTAGCTTCTCTGAGTGCTGCGAAAAAAATTATCTGTGCTTTTTCTTCCCTGCAAGAATTGGTTTGATTTGCAAATGCCTATTGAAGGCCTCGTTGAAAAGGAAGCGAGTCTGGAAGGCAGATATGATGGGGAGCCATGCCAGAATAGCTATGGGTGCAAAAAGAACAACCCCCATTCCATAGTCGTATGTTTTAGCAAGAACCAGCACGAATTCCCATAATCCAGTATTCTCTATCTTTGGCCTCACAGCTTGGGCAATCTGAAGAAACCGAAATGTATTATGAAACAATATATTGACAGAACAAAACTGTTAAAACGGAAAGATGCTTGAACTCTTACCAATATTAGACCCCATCCCGTTGGCAAAAATGCCAAACAACACACAATTATGTCCTTGAAAGAGAGTTGACAGATGACAGAAAGTGAAATGATCGTAGCCAGAATTCCCAAGAAGAGGAATGCTTTGAAGAACCTAAACACAAGATGGTAAGTAGCACTGAATTGTTGTCTTCCCATATTCACTGCCTGCATATCATGTTCGAGATTGAGTTAATGTAACAAGTTTCATGTGCTGACTGTTACACCAAATATTGTAATCACACTTTGCCAAGTCATGCTTCTTAACCAAGCAACTTCAAAGAATGAACTTACAATCCAAAATGACTATTTAGACCATTAAACCTTAATGAAATTCATATGAAGCGGAAGAATTTACCTTGACTGTGAGGAAGACCGCAAGAATCACAATCCACGAAAGCACGTAAACCAGGAAATTTTGGCTCTGCTGGGAGATGTCTAGATGATAGACCAAACCATACTGATAGATAAAAAATCGAAGAGAAAGAAGAATCTCAAACAACCTAGCACCCAACCCTGAACGACGAAGATGGTCTTGCTCGTCAATCCACCAAGACTGCCAACTTTTATCCTGTTGAATTCCTATGCCACCTTGCAGCTTGATCCACTTATTCCAGTCTTTCCAGTCATCTACTATCTTACCCCAACTGAATCCAGAAGGATTAAACAGAAATGGTGCAAACAACCAAGTGATTGACATGAACCAAATAGAGTAAGTAATTAATACGTATGCCATGCTGCTTTCATAGGACCGCCTAAATAAATCATAGACAATCAACAGAAGTAATAGTTCAAATCCTTTAACAAAGTGGCTTCGTGAATATAATCTATAATTCTCAGTGAAGCTGGCGTGAAACACCACGACCTTACGTCCAGTAGGTCTGTACTTAGCCCCCCCATGCAAAATTGTTCGACCATAATAATGAGTTTTCGTGCCAAGGGAGAAAGTGAAGAAAAGAGCAGCAAGCTGCAATTGCATGAGGACAAAATCTTTAAGGGCATTAAGGAATCCTCTCTCTAACCCAATCTCCATTACCATTGGTAACCCTGTTAGAAGCCCAAGCTGGATAAATGACTGGGAGGCAAGGGCAGTTTCCAGTGATTGTATGTTCCTCATTTTAGCCTCAATCATGAGTGCTTTTTGCAACCCGCTAAGAACCAAGTATAGCTGCCCGTAGAGGAATACGTAAATTCCAATGACCGAAATCTGTAAAAGTTTTGTTAGTTATATATTAATAAGCACACTATGGAGAAGAGTAAAAATCACCAGATACTGCAGCTGATTGTTACAAATTACCGATGATAGAAAATATCATTCCAGTTATAAAGGGAGAAGAAAGAGAAAATTTGTCTATCAGAAAGGAAAAAGAAGAATAATTATGATCTCCTTAATAAATTTGAAGTGATAATGTGATATAATAAAGCTTATCTAGAACTTTTTCATCTCTTATGTTTCCACATGGGCATGTTTCCATTAGATTTATAAATGATATTATTAGAAACCCCTGGATATGTGAAGACGGTGTTTTGCATGGATAGAATTCTGCATAAACTATCTCTAAAACCTACATCAACCAACATAATATGAAAAACTTAACTAAAAATAAGGACAGTCAGAGTCCATACCACTCACCATGCTACTGAAATAAAATCCAATGGTTGTAAAGTAACAAGATAGCATCCGGAAAAAATCAAACTGACGACCAAGGCGGTATATGTCACGGCTCAAAGTTTGTTCACTGTTACCATTAGCCACTTTGGCTTCAAACTTGGAGATTTGGTTTAGACCTACATCACGACCTTTGCCCACTTGTACATACTCATGGTAGGTGATACATCCCCGTCTTAAGGTAGAATTAAATCCTGAATGAGATGAAATTCATATAGCAGTGAATCAACTTTGACAATACCGTTAATTATTATCTACAATGACAAAAATATATTGTACCAGCAAAAACATCCTCGCTCAAATTAATTGTTTTTGATGCTTTGCTAATGCCACCTCTTGTAATGTGAAACAGCCTATCAAATACATCAGGATGTCCATAGTGGAATCGTACCCTAAAGAAGAGATGGAAACAAATTAGAAGTTAATGATTAGAGAACTGAGGATAAACAAAAACACGATATTTATGGTTAAATCCCGTAACAGAACATGGATTAACAAAGAAAGATTGTGCGATTACATAGCAGATACAACCATTTAACACATATGCAACTGACAATAGTTATTCAGCAAATATTTTTGTCAATCGTCATTTGAAGCAGCAAGCTTCCAAGTAAAGAACACATTCACAGACAGAAAACATATGCACACACATCTATACAAAAAGAAGCATTAATCCTGAGGGGATGGACATCCATTACCTGAGAGGATTGGCAAGAAGCCTTTGACCAATGGTAACAAAACTAGTCTCCTGATATGACATGAACCATGCTAGAGAAGAAACACTGCATAATGAGAGACAGTATAAGATTCTCAGTCTGTAATATCTAATCACTAGCGTACTTTTATAGGCATATTGAACACTTGTAGATTGAAAGTGGAATTGTTTTCATCATAGAGTGATGTAACATTGTTGTAACCAATTGAACACAATGTTTATTGTTTCATTCACGGTCTAAACAAAAATGCCCAAGGTAACTTATCTGAGTATTTTTATTGCCCTATAATTAGTGATTACACATGCAGGCACAAGGTGTGGACCATGTGGTATTTATAACATCTGGAAAAGGAGGATCAAACCTTCCTGTAAATATGTGTTCCCTCAAACCAAGTATTGTGGGAGGCCGCCGTCCGCGGTTCTGACGAAATTCTTGTAGAAGATTTCTCATTTTTAAAGCTTCTTCTAAATAATTATCCTGAAAAAACAGAAAAGATAAGAACTAAGGCCATGGGAATCATTAACTTGTAGCATCTGCAGTAAAACTTAAACATACTTGGTTCATATCAATTGTCTGTAGAGCTTCGCCACGTGTGAAAATTATGGCATGATTTTGATTTTCAGGCTTCCCTTCTCCAATATTTGGTGGACCAGGAAGTTTTATGCGATATATTTCCTACAAAAGGTAAAAAGTACAACCAATAGTTACCACGGTACAAGTACTTGGATTAAAAAGCAAATGAATAAAACAGACACAAATTAATGAGACAAAAAAAAATTCTAAAAATTTGAAGAGAAATTTTATTCTTATTATTTAAAAGTGCATGTCATTTGAGGAAAAAAGAAAGAAAGAAATCTTTTTGGGGATAATAATTTTATTGGGGAAATTGTATGAATTGATTATGTGAAAAAAAAAGGATGACTTAGAGCACGAGATTGTCCACACTGTGGGTTATGGGGATAAAATTATTATGTGAATTCATAAAAAATTAAAAAATAAATTTGGAGGAAAATAAAATTTCATTGGGGCAATTGCATACTCTAGACTATTAATACCTCGGCCCCTGGATCCAAGCCATCGACTCCTTTAACCAATACAGAAGAATAAACCTTTCTAGGGTTATCTGCATCAAACACTTCTTTCTCTTCCACATAAGAAACGCGCAGAGATGGGTACCTTCAAGCAAATAAGCAATAACCATGGCTATATTTAGACGAATTCTAAAATATGTTAAATGAATTGAATAGAAAATTCTTTAACATTTTCATTTTCTCATTCCTGACAAACAATTACTTACTTGATCATCAAGTCAAGTATGTCTTGCGCATGGGGGTCTCCAGAAGCTTTTTGTGATCCAAACATTTGACAAGAAACAACATATGTGAATTTCATGTCTGACAATGCGTCAAGTTGAGTAAATAACGCACGATTATTTCTTTCAGCTGCTTCATAGCCTTCAAGAATATCTGGTTGAACAGAATTTATCACATTGTGTAAAAGTTTAAATGAAGCTATCTCCTCGACATATAATCTCAGGTAAAATAGATCGGTGCAATATAACAGGCTCACGCCATTATGAGGAAATATTGCATCAAATATTGGATAAAAAAGCAAAGGCTGCTGCTATATACACTACTATTCCATTCAATATTACGAACCTTCATCTTCAGCCATGTCAAGAAACGCTTGTAATTTTAAAGCCTCTTTATAATACATCATTCCTCTAACTGTGATAACCAACAAAAAGGAGGTTATATTTAGATATCCATTTTCTTCTATGTTTGGATCAGATTTACAAATAATTATTGAATCTTTTCTCTCACCTGATCGGCTTAGTGTTTGCCCCCGGAAAGAAGCCCAACTCCTAAGTTCTTCCGTCCTGCCTTCAACTTTTAATCTATCCAGATTTTCACACCCCATTCGTTCTAAAAAGTTTTTCCATTCATCTAAGAAATAGAGGAGCGACATTTTCAAGTTGCATTCAAATGGAGAGCAAAAAATAGTCATTAAAGAAGTACTACATTACCTGGATAAATCTTTTGCATATAAAAGATGATGGAAACCTCTTCTTTGCTTGCATCTAGCTCCATCATTGAAAAGTTGATGTCCTCCAAGTAATGTGGAGTAATAACACTATTAAACAATATATTGAATCAGATAAATTCATGGGCTAACCATTTATCAATGAAAAAGAAACTTAATATTATCACTGTGCCCTTCTTAAAATATTGTTGTTAATAAGAAATAAAGTTCTTCAAGTTTGGTCTTTTCTAGGGTTTATATGTTATAATGCTTACCAAATTATACATCACCAACAATACCACGAGAACAAATCAAACAAGCTAAATCTAAGCAGGTATAACCAGATAATCTCTGACCAAATCTTGGGATACAGAACTATGAGCTAAATTTTTCATCAACAGGGAAGTGACGATGCCGTAGAATGCAACAATGCCAGAATAAACATAAACAGGAAATAGACAAACTACGAATAGCCAATAAACAGTTCTCAAACTATAGCATCATGCATCCAACGGACTTCTTGTGCCAAATTTCTGATAAATTGATTGGCATTTTTTTTTTATAGGAAAAAATGGATTAATAAACAGAAAAATTTATAAAATTGATTGGCATCTTCTTAGTCATTAGAGAAGGATTTAATTAGGTTTAGAAAAGTTAAAAAATAACGAAGTACTCCTAATAGGCATTATCTTTAAATCTACTTAATTTGTTGTTTGATGTTAACTCGGTCCAGGTATATTGTGCTTGGTAATTAGCACATGATTAATTGAAAATCTCAGTCCTTTTCAAAATTAGGACATCATTCCCACAACAATTAACCACCATGTTTCTTTACACATTCGATCTATCAAATGTTTGAGTTGTCAAGATATAATGCACTAGCAAGATTTTGCAAAATAAGAAAAATGTCACCAAGAAACAATATGGGGCAAGACGATGTATTCAACCTGAACGACAGCATGTTGCGTACTTTAGGAGCACTGGGCATATCCATGAACAGTGATGTAGCAAAGAAGGAGACACGCCTCCGAGCCTCTAAATTTGCAGGTATGTCCATTGCCTTGTCTTTGACAGTAAGCAACAGAAGAAAACGCTTGATCTGCCATTTTAAGTTAGAAGTGTGTGGTCATTAGTCTCATGTTCACAAGTATGAGTGGATGCATGTTTGTAAATATCTACACGAGTGGATAGAAATAATGACGGTACATTTATGATTGTGACTTTTTGTGATGGAAGTGAACAAAGACGTGTTATGATTTCTATGAAAATCCTTATGGTAAAGGTAAAAGACTAAATTAGCAGAAGAGGGTTGATAAATTGGAGCAACTGTGTGTTGAGGTCCTTGTGGACAGGGTAGGTTTATCATGCTCCCCGATGGAAGGACGAGGGAGGGGGAAAGAACCCACCTGTTCATTCAGAGAGTCACTATCTGGCAAAGGAAAGTGGATAGAGTTCTCGTAAGCAAACAATTGAGGTTTAGTTCTTTCTAGACAAAAAGAAAAATCCCGTACAACCAGCTGGGATGAGTCTAACAAATCCAATACTCTGCATATTTAAAGAGAGATTTAGTAAAGTTAAGCCTTGAATTGATATGAACATGGGAATAGAGACTAAGAGAAACATACCTGGAACCATTTCTCATCATATCATTTGTTATTAGCTCAAAGATATCTTGGAGAACTTTTACAACTTTATCATGGAAAGTTTCATTTCCCTCAACCTTAAACAATGTCACCAAAAAATCATTAATGCTTAACTATTGATTAAGAAATAAGAAAGTCCAGTTGTGATTTGGAATTCAGCTTTGCAGTGCAATAATTACCAGAAGTTCAACTAACTTGATACATTTGACTTGTAGAGCCTGGAGCTCACTCATCTTGAAATCCTCAAGAAGAGTTGATCTTTCAATGCTTTCTTCAATTTCATTTATAATGTTGGATATAACCCTAGAAAGCAAAGAGGAAGCACCAGAAACATCAACAAGCGTGTTATATGCTAGAAGTAAGGAGGAAGCCAAGTCTTGGTTAAAACACTGAATTTCAATGGCCAACCAAGGAAAACCTAAAATACCTAATTGATATATTACTTGCAAACCTTAAAAGAAAAATCCTATGGATGTGCATGGAAGGTTAACTTTGAAAAGAAGAGTTCTCTCTACCTTTTCTCCAGATCTCCCACAACAAGAATTTCAAGGATATACTTCAGTGACTCGTAGCACTCCTTTACGGCACTGTACATGTACTTATCTTTTCTAATCTTCCTGAAAAGTATCTCATCCTTCCCGATAAAATCTCTTGCAATGCTCAGTGCTGTTAGAAACTAGAAAGAGTAGGAACATCCTTTATAGATGACAAATGATAACAAGTCAAAATAAAAAATTTGAGTACAGGTACCTTACCTTATGTGCCAGGAGGAAAATAGGCCAGCAAACCATGCCAGAAAATAACTCTCGTGACATAGGTATTGTCATCAAATCCAGCTCTCTGTTCATAGAAACAGTTTAGAAAGTTCAAAGTTAAAGAAAATAACACTTTCATAATTTGCACAGATTAACTGTACCTGTTGCTTATCAAGTCTTCTGACCGGAATGTATTAACAATTTGGTTCCAAACTAGAACAAACTTGGCAACACCATCTTTTTCACCCTCGGATACCTAAAAATAATCATCTGAGCTGTCATTTGAAGCGAACCGAAATTCCTTCATGCAATTTATTGCAATGTTGCAAGATTAAATCTCATACCTTACGAAACCACCTGAAGAAATTTTTTCCATTTCTCTTCTGATCATTTCTCAGTGCAGGTGGGATAAGGCAGACATTGAATGCAGAAGGCAAGGTGTGAAATCTGCTTCTCAGCATTCCCAATGTCCGAATCTGTAATAAAAAATAGTAATTAGTCCATTTAAATCGTATTATGGGCCAAAAATATTCCTCTTACCTCGCCAAGGTGATGTAAAATGCCATAAAGTCCTCCAAAGATTGTACAGAAAACAGAATACCAAATCTGCGTGTCCATAAAATACACCTGACAAAGGACAAAAACACAATAAATTGATGTAAATTGATATAGGAAATCCTGTATATTCTGTAACACGGGCACACGATTTATTGTGACTGCTTCCTAGTTCATATTTGAAAATTTATATTCCATTTTTAAAGATAATCTTGCATGGAACTATGGAAGCCCTATAATCACAGTTAAATACAAGTTAAAATCATCGACCAACCAACATTTAGCTTCAATCCCATCAAATGGTTGAGCTAAAATTAAAGCATTGAATAGAGAAGTTCTATATATATTGGTAGAAACTCACAACTATTATGGGAGCCCACACAGCCACAATTGCACCAGCATTACTCTTGACTACACTAGAGGAAAAATTGTTGTTAGATATATGAACTTTGAAGTTTGAGCTTGAAAAACATATTAGAGAGAACTAAAGAGTACCTTTGGGAAAAAGCTCATGCCAATCGTACCTTTGCACACCTATCTTCATTATTAGTCTCGTAGGTTCAATCAGTGGTCTTATCTGCAATTTCCATTGGCAGGCAATAGATAAGTTCTTTTGCTTGCACAAATTTTCAATGATGTATGGATTCAGAAAGATAAAATATTACTGCCAGATGTACTGGGACCAATAAACAGCAATCTCTATTCAGTATGTAGATAAATTGTGGCTATGTTGCAACAGAGCAACTACACTGTTACTCACCTCAAAACTATAGCTAAATGAAAATTTGCTGAGCAATACTAGGAACCAAAACAATGTATACCTGCATTATAAGAAGAAAGGAAATTCTTTTGGACAGAATTAATAAAAGACAATAAACAAGCATAGCAATAAGGGCATAGGATATACTTGAATTGAGAAACTTGAGTTTCTTGCATTCCACGTCCAACATATAGTCTAGGCTGAATTATAAAAACAAATTACAAAATTGTATGGAGTATTAATAATGTCTAAAACTGATGAGCAATCCAATGAAAAAGTATGATGAAGTGCAAGATAATATAATTTTAGAAGAGTAAAAAAGAACTGAGTTATGCATTGTACAGAGCTATACAGGGTGTGAGTTAAAATATGAAAAGGAAAAAGAGAGAGAATATATAAACTATTAAAGGAGAGGGAGGAAAAATGACTTCTATGATTCCGTAAATCCTTATTGAATTCTACCTGTGTCCACCATGACAGCATTGTGCATATCCGCCAATTTGAGGTCTCAATGTATTTGCTAATGGCAGGGACGAAAAATAGCACTAATTCAATGGCATTAGTCATCAAGTAAATTGTGACTGCAACCATATAGGAAGAAAAACATAATTCTCCAAGCCAGCTCTTATAGTGTGTGGAATAGCAAGTATATTTCCTTCTAGAATTGGCATATAAAACTGGAAGAATAATTGTCCATATCACTGCAATAACCAGCTTGAACAGATATTTCTTTTTGTGCGAGGATTCCATTGTATGTCTGGCTTTCCAAGTAAAGGCGATGTCAAAACTTGCTGAAAGACAAAACCACTATAGAATTAGATTACCAATATTACTTTATGTTTATGAATTTGGGGAAGCCTGCATGTATAAATGCCTTTTAACATGTTCACTGGTGAAAATGCTAACATACAAGCAAAACAAACCAAAGAACTAGGAAAGAAGTGACATTTTGGCTGGAACATCACAAAGTACAGAGATATTAAAGACTAGATATGAATTCATTAATACCATTTTCGAGACCAAATTACGGTGAATATCTTAAAAAATAAAAAAGAACATAGATCTTTTAATTGAAAGGTATACACCAGAGTCCTAGATTTTACATATCTAGATTAATAAGCCCTCCACCTTCCACAATAGTAAAAAAGATTATGTTTTTCTTGATGTAATCCAGATTAAATCAAGCTACCAATACAAGCTAAAGCAATGAATTACTAAGATGTGACGCACTGCTTTCTTCGTTCTCTATTTATAAGATCGGTTGGGATTGTTAAATGAGATACATATGATGTTTCTTCTATACATTTTATTGAGTCATATTGATATTTGATTAAATTTGAGAATAAACTATATGCCCACTCTGGGTTGTGTTGGTCCTTCACAGAACCCATTTTCAGAAATATGTGAATTACAGCTTGCAGGTCTTTCTAAAATCCTATTCCTATTTCAACTTTATAGGACTGTTACTCTATCTGAAACAATTATCATGCTAAAGCTAAGGCCCAACTTGCAAAGGAAGATCACTTTTGTTTTGAAAGAGCAAGATTCTCATTATACTGAACTGCCAAGACACATGCATCACAAGGAAAAAAAAAGAAAGAGAATTATTTTCACAGTTTTTTAATTATTGCAGTCGTGAGTAAATACTGGGTAAAATAATGGCATAGGTCCATACCTAGTATCAGTTTGAAAATTGCAGATGTAATAAAGATGCTCATAATGTCCTCAAATACATCTGCATCAAACACTTGAAGTGGAGATCCCAAATCATGGCAAGCCATAATTATCATTGCCTAAAACAACAAAAATCTATTGAGAAACATAACTAAACTTTGACAAGGATGATGTAGTTGAAAACTACTCGTAATGAGTTCCGAAAAAACCTGAAGGGATAAAATAAAAAAGCTCCACATTCTATCAAAGCTCCTAAAAATCTGCCAAAAGGAGCGAATCTCTACAAAATTTGTTTTTCCTAGCCATTTTGGTTCATGATTTTCTTCTACACCAGCCTGTGAGAGACAAAAACTAGACGTGAGAGAGAAACAATGATAGTTGTCAAT
>SKCR01039986.1:0-59106 GCA_019454045.1 Zanthoxylum bungeanum
TTTGGACAAATTAGATTAAGCCCACTTAAAAGTTGATTACAACTTTTATTAATTAAGAATTGCCTAAGTTTTGCTATAAATATCAAGCTTTATAAAGGTTTTAATTACAAGTACAAATACCAAGCATAAGCAAATTCTTGTGAGATTAGCCTAAGTTAGAGAAGTGTTTAGAGAAGCTTGTGAGGTCTCTACAACATTCATCTAGGAGAAATCAGGATTGGATCTTGAAGTGAAGCTTGGAAATATTGAAAATAAGATTGGATCTTGGAATCAAGCTTGCACACCTTGGAGGTTCTCCAACAATTTCAACAAAAGAGAAGTGGATTGGATCTTGTATCAAGCTTACTAGTAATGTTTGATCATCTCTAAAGCTATGTTCATTGTTTATTAGATGCATGATCACATGTCTTAATGTTGAATAAGGCTAATCAATCGTGTTAGGATACTTTACAAGTATAAACACCACATGTTTATAATTTAAGTCAAAGATGTTTATGTTGGACATGGAACAATTAATAAGAGTTTGGAACTCTAGATTAAAGCTTAGAGCTATGGCTACCATTCTAGAATCATTGACCACCTTTGAGTGACCTAGAATTGTACATGAGATATTTTTTATTGGGATTCTAATTTGGTTTGTATATTGGATTCAAAATTTACGCAAGTGCATATTTAGAATAAATTTATGTTTTTGTAAAAATATTTGATATTTTGAAAACTTGATTTTTATTCTATAACATGTGTTAATGTTGGTTTTGAAATTAAAAATTAATTTTGAGTGTTTTGAAGTGTCTAGGGAGAACTGGAATTGATTAGGGCAAATCACCCTAATCCATTTAGCTTACTGGAAAGTGAGCTGAAAGAGTGAAATGAAATTTTTTTAAAAAAATTACGGAGTGGCGCTACAGTGCTAGCAAAGTGCGCGCGTATACTGTAGCGCGCCTGTACTCCCACTGCATATGGTAATTTTGTTTGCTTTGTTTTTTGAGTTTTCGGTCTCCAATTCAATCCCAATTTTTTCCTATATACTCGTAATGGAATATAGTTCTTTAAATAATTTTTAAAATTACACTCATACTTGATATCCATGGGTTAGACCCATTTCCGCTGCGCGGGGCACCAATCTGACCCTAGGGGTTTCACAACTGTCCCAATAATATTTTCATTAGTTAGTTTTTATCATTAATGAAATTTATAATGATTTATTTTGTATTGGATACATTTTATAGCTCGATATTGAAATTAGGCTAATCAATTGTGTATGGATGCTGTGGAAGCATAAACATAATATACTTGTTATCGGGTCAAAATATTTATGTTGGAAATAAACATAAAATTAGAGTTTGGAACTCTAGATAAATACTTGGAGCTATGGATACCATTCTAGAATCATTTGACCATATTTGAGTGACCTAAAATTGTTCATGAGTCACTTCATTATGGGATTCTAATTTGGTTTGTGTTTTAGATAGAAAATTTACGCATATGCGTATTTAGAATAAATTTATATTTTTTTAAAAAATATTTGATATTTTGAAAAAAATGATTTTGTTCTATAACATATGTTGATATTGGTTTTAATGCTAAAAATTAATTTTGGATGTTTGGAAGTTTTTAGGGAAGGTTGAAACCAATTAAGGTAAAATACCTTATTTCCATAAGCTCTCAGGAAAGAGAACTAATGGAAACAATGAAAACAAACAAAAATTAATATTGTGCGTAAAATGCACAATCTGCACAGTGTGCGCGAGCGTATTGTAGCCCACAGAGTGAGCGCGTACACTGTAGCGTGCACGTCACACACTCAACTTTATTTTCATCTATTTTATAGTTTCCGAACTCTGATTCAGTCCAGTATTTTCCTATACACACGTAACAGAATATAATATTCTATTAAATTATTAAAAATACATTCATGCTTGATATCCAGGGGTTAACCCACTTCCACTGTTCCGACACCGATCCAATTCTAGGGGTCTCACAACCGCCCCAACAGAATAGTATCAGTACACGTTTTAGTCATGCAACACATGTGTTTCAATCTATGCCTCTGTAATTTTAATTTAATTATGCATAAGTCATATTGGATACGCATTGCATGTTTCAAATTAAAATTTTTATTTTGACCCAAGCTTTTTAAAGACTTGAATGTCTTAAATCTCCAATGATTAGATAATTAATTTTAGGTAATAATATTAATAATGTTGGAATATTATTGGATGGTCCATCTTATCAATACAGAGATGAATGAGTTCTTATTATTTGTGCATAATACCATCATTATTGTGATGGTATAAGTGGTCAGAACTTATGTCGCTCTAGTAAAATATTAGATATAGCGTGATGGGTTGACGTAGTAACCCAATACTGTCATTATTATGAGGGGGTACTTACGAAGCTCTTTAGTGCACATGGACAAGTATACACATGGAACACGTCTTAATCCAATACCGTTATTCTTTCGAGGATAAGAAATGGTTCAAGACCAAACTTACGAGTCACATGGATGTCATTGACCTTTGAGGTCTACCTAATGAGTTTATGAAGGCCAAAATTGTCATTATTATGAGGCTGGAGTAAATGTTATGGGATTCTCTTCCTGCTATGAAATTTGATTGTAAAATTTCTATTTTTCATTAATGAGAATTACAGAATTATGTAAAATAGTGGGAGGGCACTAATAGATTTAAAATCGATAATCATATTAGTGTTTTTATATAGAAATGAAAATATTATGCTAATGTTTAATTATTGTCTTGGAGATTACTGCAACAAATCTATTAGCGCGACTTTTGGATTCTAATAAATTGAAAGGAGTCAAGAATAATTTTGAATGAGAAATAAACATCTGCACTGTCTTGGAGTAAGAAAGTTGAGCTACTTGATGATCAATCTATTGCCTATTAAAATCAATCCTGATTCCACTCCCGAAGAGCAAGAGACTTTTGAAAAATTAAAAGATGATAACCTAAGGGTGAAATCCTATATTTTAGGACCGATAATTCCAGATTTGCTAAGACAGTGCATAGAGTTACTTGGTGTTTGGAGCATTATGAGAACACTAAAGGATTTTTTCGAAGTAAATCAAGAAATTGAAATATATCGAAGGTCTAAGGAATTATTCCATGCTACGCTTAAGGATGGAGGAGTGGTCAGCATTCATGTTTTGAACATGATCGACCAGAACTGATATTTCGAATGATAAGACATTATAATCGATGAATTTCTAGGCCGAAATTTGATTCTATCTTCTTTGTTTGGTACTTAAGTTGGTTTTGTGTTAAACTTTCATATGCATTCCATGCAAGCCAGTTATGAAGAACTTCATAACATGTTACACACGACAGAGCATGATTTGAAGAAAGGCAATCTCATTTTATACCTCCATGGTGAAGCAAGCTCTTCAAAGGCTTATAGATAGTCGAAGAAAACCAAAATGATAAAGAATAAGATATCAAATAGAGATACCAAGAAGTACAAAACTGAAAGACCGCATGTAGCTGGTGATGCATGTTTACACTACTAGAAGTCTAAATACTGGAAAAAAGATTATCCAAAGCTGAAAGGACAGTCATGTCCTTCATATACACTTTATATTTTTCCTATTATTGATATCTCATTAGCCTTATATGTAAATAGTAGATGGATGTTAGACACCGGCAGTTCTACTTATATTTACAACTCCATGCAGGTCATGAGGGTTAAAATAAGGCTGGATAAAGGGGAGATCCAGCTTAGAGTTGGAAATGACGAGACATTGGATGTCAATACCATAAGAACGATTGTTCTATATCTCCATAATGGATGTAAATTATTTTTAATGACTTTTATTATGTACCATCTCTTATCAGACAAATAATATCGTTATCGATATTGGATAAAGAGTGATATAAAATAAACATTAAAGATATTACTTTATGTTTATATGATAAAGAAAACTATTTGATATGTGAATTTTCCTTATCTAACGGTCATTATATTTTGGAAACATATCAAGATGTATTTAATAAAGATGATATACAAGTAAAAGATCTGAATTAAATAATACTCAATTATGACATATGAGATTGGGCTATATACATGTAAGACGCCTTTCAAAATTAGTTAGTAATGGTTTGATTGAAGATCTTACCTTAGATTCTTATCCAAATTCTGAGTTATGTATCCAAGGGACAATAACAAAGGCCCAATTCTTAGTGTTGAATACTGTGATGAATATTTATTGGAGCTAGTACACAATGATGTGCGTGGTCCACTAAATTATGCCGCTCATGATAGTTCAACATACTTCGTGACTTTCATTGATGATAAGTCAATATATGGTTATGTCTATTTGATGAGACATAAATCCAAAACACATGAAAAGGTCAAAATATTCTGAAACGATATAGAAAACAAACAGGTAAATTCCTCAAGTGTCTTCGATAAGATCGAGGTAGTGAATTCATGAGCGACGAATTTAGAAGTTATTTAAGAGAGAATTGGATTCTCACCAATACAGCCCACCAGGAATTCCTCAACACAATGGTGTGTCTGAGAGGAGAAATCATATTTTATTGGATATGGCGCGATTTATGATGAACTATACATATTTTCCATACTACCTTTGGGGTTATGCTTTGCTTACTATTGCCTATGTCCTTAACAGAGTTCCATCAAAAGCCATTTCTAAGACCTCATATCAGATATAGTTCAGTAGAAATCCAAGTATTAGATATTTAAATATTTGGAGTTGTCCTGCATACGTTAGAGTTGAACAGCGGGATAAACTAGCACCCATGGGATATAAATATAGTTTCGTTGGATATCCTAAAAATTATTTCGGATATCAATTCTACCATTTTGAGCACTGAAAAGACATATATGTTGATGTTGGTTTTGATGTTAAAAATTAATTTTGGGTGTTTGGAGTATTTAAGGAAGGTTGAAAGAATTACGGTAAAATAACTTATTTCCATCAACTCTCTGGAAAGAGAGCTGATGGAAACAATGAAAAAAAAAATAATATTGTGCGCAAAATGGGCACAGTGCGCTCGCGTACATGGTAGAGCACAGTGCGCAAACTGAAATTTATTTTCTCTTATTTTATGTTTATGGATTCCGATTCAGCCTCGATTTTTTCCTATACACTCATAATGGAATATAGTATTCTATTTAATTGTTTAAATATACATCCATGCTTGATATCCACGAGTTAGACCCACTTTCGCTGCTTAGGACACCGATCCGACCCTAATAGCTTACTCTCCCAACATCTTCTCCAATGTTTCAGTTCTTTCCATCATGGCCTTTATAAAAGTTTTGGTTACCTTTCTCTCTTCATAGGCTTTCTCCCATTCCAATCGCAAGCCCTTTTCCAACTTATGCATCCATTCTTCTGCCAATGCTTCCCCAACCATGTAGTTTCCACCTCCTGCCATCGTCTTATTGTTTCAGTTGCTTCTTGTGCTATTCCCCACAAACGACACTAAATGTTGACAGTTGTTTTTTGTTCAAAGAGCAAGATTGGAAATTACCCCTTGAACAAACCTCATCCAACGAGTGGATTTTTTTAGTTATAAGAATCACACAAACTGCAAGAGACAAGCAAACACGGAGATAAGGTTGAACATGGTTTGACGAAAAGTGGCTCCGGACTACGTCCACGATAGAAAATGGGGGATGATTTTATTGACTTCGGGGTAAATACCGACCTGAGCTTCTAATAAGGAAATTAGATTGTGTTACAACCCAAATAACTCATTGAGTAATGACCAACCTGATTTACTTCTCACAATATGGTCGGGTAAACGACTCACTTTCGCTCTATCACTAGCATCTTTCTAGTACTTTTGCTCTCAAATTACATAGTGAAAAACCAAGTTTGTTAACTCAAGATTTGCCAACTTTTTTTTTAATTAATTTAACCCATTTAAATAGGTTCCCAAAACCCATTTTCAACCGACTCTAATGTCACCTTACATCACTTAGTCATCATTATCCCCCTTAGTCACTACTTCCAATGTATTCTGTGACAACCTACGAGCCAGTTGTTCTGCCACTGTACCGACCTATGGCGGATGGTGGGACCTATGCCTTCATGTGAACTGTTGCATTATTATTTTTATCATTAGTCTTCTAAATGCACTCTTTTTCAGGTAGGGCATACGTCATGCTACTTGAATTGATCGAACATGACTTCATCAAAACTCCTCGGATCAGGTTCTTTATACTGTATAAATGAATCCTCACCGAGTCGGGGTATCTAAACACACGGAGCATTCCAATCCATACTTCAATGTGGTGAGATTGAGATCATCATTACTTTATCCACATAAACTCTCCTTATGGAAAACGCCTCATTACATACCAGGATCCTTACCTTGCTCTAAACTTCCCTTTGCTTTTG
The DNA here is from genome assembly GCA_019454045.1 of Zanthoxylum bungeanum. Taxonomy (NCBI): domain Eukaryota; kingdom Viridiplantae; phylum Streptophyta; class Magnoliopsida; order Sapindales; family Rutaceae; genus Zanthoxylum; species Zanthoxylum bungeanum. Next base: position 6,389 of record SKCR01039986.1, read on the forward strand.
GACTTTAGGCTTTTCAAATCACATGCAACCGATAATACAACAACAAATTTTGACCTTCATAAAGTGAGTGTCGGATCCAACACCTTTATACAAATTTAACTATTAATTTTGAATCCCCTAGATGCAAAACTAATTCACAAACTTCTGCTGTTTAAAAGACGGTACAATTCACGTTTGATTATTTAGCATAATATATCAAATACTTGACAAGATCCGATGCATTCTCTTTTCCCCGCCAATTTACTTCTATATCCGTTAAAATCTCAACAAACTCTCCCGCCATTGGAAAAAAACCTACCCATTAACACATTCACACCAAATACCAAATCCCAAATCGCCCGGTTTTGTTCCATTTCAAGCATTTCATATTGTAAACAGACTCTTCTCTTCAATGACTGGCCTCAGCTCCTGAAAATCTCAATTGGGTCTGGAGAATTAAAGCTGGGTGAAGCTGTTCATGCTTTTTTACTTAAATCTGGCTCTCAAAACGATACGTTTCAAGGTAATAACCTCGTTAATTTGTATGCAAAATTCGGTAGATTAGATGTCGCACAAAAGATGTTCGATGAAATGCTTGTCAGAAACGCAATCACTTGGACTTCGCTTATTAAAGGGTATTTAGATGATGCTGATTACGAGGCAGTGCTCAGAATTGCATGTGAGATGTATCGGTTGGAAGAGAAGTTCAACGAGCACACTTGCTCGGTGATTTTGGAGGCGTGTAGCTTGCTAGAGGATCGGATTTTTGGAGAACATATTCATGCTTTCGTTATCAAGAGTGGGTTCAGTGACAATGTTTTTGTCGGTACTTCTTTGATTTCTATGTACTCCAATAGTGGCTGCTTTAGTGAGGCAGAGAAAGTGTTCGGAGGCTTAGCTTACAAAGATGTTCGGTGTTTGAATTTCATGATTTTAGAATACAATAAGGCGGGATACGGTGAAAAGGCTTTTCAGGTCTTTGTTCATCTTCTAAGTTCTGATTCTCAGCCAAATGATTATACATTTACCAATGTTATTAGTGCGTGTTATGAAAGTTTAGGTGTTGAAGAAGGCAAGCAATTACATGGGCTTGCTGTGAAGTATGGTTTTCTGAGGGAAATTTCAGTTGGAAATGCAATAGTTACAATGTATGGAAATCATGGAATGGTTGGAGAGGCTGAGAGAATGTTTAAAGCAATAAGTGAGAGGAACTTGATTTCTTGGACTGCACTCATATCCGGCTATGTGAGGTATGGTCATGATGAAAAAGCCATTAATGGGTTCTTGGGATTTCTTGACCTTGGTATTTGGTGTGATTCTGGTTGTTTAGCAACTGTACTTGATGGCTGTTCTGAGTGCTTAAACTTGGAATTTGGACTTCAACTACATGGATTTGCAATAAAGCATGGTCATGTATCTGATTTCAACTTGGGGACTGCTTTGGTTGATTTTTATGCCAAATGTGGGGATCTAAAATCTGCAAAAATGGTGTTTGATGGTCTCTCACATAAAAGTACTGCTTCGTTTAATGCAATTCTTGTTGGATTCATGGAAAAATATGGAAATGAAGAAGAAGATGCCATGATTTTGTTTAGTCAGCAGAGATTAGCTGGTATGAAACCGGATATTGTAACTTTTTCACGGCTCCTTAGTTTATCAGCTAGTCAAGCTTGTTTAGTTAGAGGCCGTAGTCTTCATGCCTATTCCATTAAAACAGGGTATGAAGCTGATGTGACTGTAGGTAATGCTTTGATTACCATGTATGCCAAATCTGGAATTATTATTGGTGCGTTTCAGATTTTTAAGGGTATGAGTGCCCACAATTTAGTTTCATGGAATGCAATGCTTTCTGCTTATGCCCTTCATGGGCAAGGTAAAAGAGCACTCTTACTTTTTGAGGAGATGAAAAGAGAAGGTTTTGCTCCTGATGACATTTCAATATTGGGCGTCCTTCAAGCCTGTATTTACTCTGGTTTATTGGAAGATGGGATACGCTTGTTCAATGAAATTGAGCCAACATACAGCCTTAGGCCAATACTTGAACACTTTGCTTGCATGGTTGATCTTTTGGGTAGAGCTGGTCGTTTGTCAGAAGCTATGAATTTTATTAACGGCAGCCCTTTCTCAGACTCTCCTCTTCTTTGGAGGACTTTGGTGAGTGTCTCAAAGTTAATGAGGGATTCAAACTTTTGCATGTTAGCTTCAAAACTTTTGCTTGACTTGGAACCCGAAGATGCTGGATCTTATATACTTGTTTCAAATATGTATGCTGGACAAGGAATGTTAGGAGAGGCAGCAAAAGTTAGAGCGACTATGAATGACTTGAAGTTAAGTAAAGAAGCAGGATGTAGCTGGATTGAGATTGATAATAAGCTTCACCACTTTGTGGCAAGCAGTAAAGACCATCCAGAAAGTGAAGAAATTTACACCAAGTTGGATTTACTAAGTGATGAAATGAAGTTCAAGTATGGAGATAGAACTCATCTCAATCTGATTTTGGCCATTTGAGGATAAAAATAAAAGAGTCATCAGCCTTCTAACTTCAAGATTATTCGATTCTGTGAAGCAAGTTTCCCTTCTGTCCATGGAGGAATTCTTCATGACAAGTGCATCATATCATCATGCTTATGCGGTATGGCCCTCTTATCATTGTCATATCTACGTTCTTTTTAAGAAGCTAGCAAGCATGATAGTGGTCCTAAGTGATTAAACCTGTATATGTTATTAATAGTAAAAAGGAAAGCAAGATGGTGGTTCTTGGTGTCCATGAATTAAACCAACCCTTTTTCATAGACATTCAGAAACTGCTAATGCGAATCAATGGTGAATAATACGTTTTTCACTTTGTGTAATCTAGGAGGAGTGCTTTCATGCCTGTAAAGTTATTACTGTTAACAATTTTTAAACACTGTTTGTATAGCTTTTTGGTTTGTTTTTATTTCAATTACAGTTACAAAAGCTTTTACACATGCCTCTAGCCATGCTTCTAATTGTTTCAAGCTCTCTCTTCTGATTGCCGATTGTCTTGTCTATATGATTAGAAAATAGTAGTGTTTGTGATTTAAGGGTTTCTTTGGCTAACGTGTGTGACAGTTACACTGCCACAGCCGAGCCGCCAAGGTGTTTGGTAATAAAATAAAAAACATCAGTTTTATAGATGGAGCTTTTATTTCACAGCAGCTGTAGCCAGGCCCACAACACCTTAGCAGCAAGCAGACTCTTAAGTCTGTGTTAGGTCACATAAAGAAAGCCTCTATATAAACACTTCTTACTCAACTACACTTAAGAAGTCATATATAAACTCATTTAGCCTTTGTTTCATTACCTACATGGGATAAGAAACTTTTCCTTTAATTTTCATCTTCATGAGTGTGCTTTAAGAGATAATTTTCCATTCACCCGAATATCATTTTGCACATATAAATATATGATTTCAAAGTACTCACGAAGGAGAATCTGAATTACTCATGACCTCTTACTTTCGCTAATGGAATTCTACTCAAAATTAAGTTTCAAAATAGCAAATCATGTTATTTTTCCAACGTTGTGTAATTGGTGTTTTTCTTCATCTATATTTTCTGCTACTTAATTGTTTGATAATTTTACTTGCAGGATATTGGGAGGAGCTAAATACCCAACACTTTTTGTATTGGTTAGTAATTTGCTTTATATTCTGAAATTTGAAGAATTCCGAACATAGTTTTCATGTCATTTTCATTTCAATTATTTTGTTCAAGTAATAATGCTATCACCACAATTTATTTATTATTATTATTATTATTATTTTTTTTTTTTTATGATATAATAGTATTGATTGGTTGAAAACACCACTTGGCTTTTGGGTAGTTTAATCGAAAATCGGTAGCAAAAGAACGATTTGCAATTGATAGGAAATAATTAGGAATTAACCGGAAGGGTAAAATTGACATTTCACATGATTGAGAATAAAAGAAAAAAAATTCAAAAGTCATCTTCCAATAATCTCAAAAAATCACTAAAAATTACTCATTTATGATTAAAAAAAGTTAAACAATCTAAAAGTCTTTAATTAAGTCAATATGAATAGGGACCATTTTGATTATAAAAAATTATCATTATTTAAGAAAATATAATAATTTAATGATACTGGTATTACTATTCCGGTAATAATAATTTTAAATTGAAGTATATTCTCACTTTTTCATCGCTTTTAACGATATTAATTTTTGTTCACACAAAATCATCAATCAAAATTTCAAAAAATTATTGAAAAATTACAAATAGATTAAAAAATGAAATCATATATTTTCGGGAAATCGAATATCGAAAATCGGTTGAGTAATTGATCAAAATCGTTCAAAATTCAATATTAGTTCAAAACGATCAAAATATTCAAATAGAATCACTCAAATAGCGATTTGCAGTGGCAACACAGCTTGACTCACATGATTATTTTCATTATTTTGTTTTTTCATTCAACCAAAACTTTTATATGCCATATATGTTTATTGAAAGAGTCTGTGGCTTTTGCATTTGCTATATTCTCAATATTTCCTGTTGACGGCTGATTTTGATCTCAGGGCAATATGGGAATATTACTCCCGAGACAATCCTCCCTCAATAGTGAATTTGTTCGGTTATAGGGAACCAAAAGCAAACTTAACAAAAGATAAATAAATACACCAATCAACAAAGAGATTTAACGTGGTTCGGCGGATCAGATCCAACCTATATCCACGGGCACAGAACGGATGATACTTTTATTACCGAGATCTACTTCTCTGATATCTCTTGTGTTTACAAGCCTGATCGCGTGATCTTGATATTGATTCTGATATTGATTCCTCTCTTACGCACACTCTACCCTCCTATTTATAATAGTGTAGAAATCAGATTCCTTCTCCTACAATAATTTCCTAGTTGAAACAATTTCATTTTCCCATAAGGATTCCTAGTCAAAACCATTCCTTTTTCCCATAAGGATTCCTAATCAAAACTACATTTACTTTCTTTATCCTACTAGGACTCTGACTCACCAGTTTACCCCATGAAAGTAGGATAACTTGTCATCTTATCCGTAAGAATTGATATCTTATCTTCTGGAGCACGTCTCGCCATATGCTCGGTCTTCATGAGGTCGGTCATAATGATCCTTTGAATCGGGAATGCTGCTACCGATTTGATAATGCTCGGTCATCCGAACCAAAGTGGCCGGTCACATATCATCAAGTGCTCGGTCTCTACCTGTTGTGGTCGGGTCGGCATTAATGATCTTGACCGAGAAATGAATTACCCTTTTACCCCTGCAGTGCTCCTTAAATATCATAGTGCTTAAAAAATACCATCAACATCTATCCCCTAGTTCTCGGTAACAACGAGTTTGCGAGTTGATGCCGGGAACTATAAAAAAAGATGGTGTGCCGATGAATCCGTCGGTGGTCACTACAGGAACCGCAGGGAAAAATACATTGGCTGCAAATCTGGTCCTTCCTGCCACCTTCATGTGCTCAGTCAACGAGGATCCCGATATCTACCCGTGGAGAAAATGCTTTGCCCTTATGTTGATGACGATCGACTCGGCGGGACGTAACCCGACCCCGTGCTGAGAAGAACATTTGGCTCTAGGGGAATGTCCCCTCCCCAGACCAATAGAGGGCCGACCATGGGGGAGATGCTCTGATCCCATACTGATGATAAGTCACTTGGTAGGACGTATTCCGACCCCGAGCTGAAGAAAGACGGCTTTGGGGGAATATTACATCCCAGTCCAAAGAAGCCGACTCGGTGGGACGTAACCCGACCTTGAGCTAAAAGAAAGACTTGGCTCTGGGGGAATGTTACATCCTCAGTCCAAAGAAGCCGACTCGGTGGGACGTAACCCGACCCCGAGCTGAATAAACCATAAGGCCTCGACGGAACGAAATCCAGCCATGAGCCGAATAAATAAGTGGCATCGGCGGAACGAAGTCCAGCCCCGAGCCGAATAAACAAGTGGCATCGGCGGAATGAAATCCAGCCCCGAGCCGAATAACCAAGCGGCCTTGACAGAACGAAATCCAACCCCGAGCCGAATAAACAAGTGGCCTCGGCGGAACGAAATCCAGCCCCGAGCCGAATAAACAAGCGGCCTCGACGGAACGAAATCCAGCCCCGAGCCGAATAACCAACCGGCCTCGGCGCAATGAAATCCAGCCCCGAGCCGAATAAACAAGTGGCCTCGGCGGAACGAAATCCAGCCCCGAGCCGAATAAACAAGCGGCCTCGGCGGAACGAAATCCAGCCCCGAGCCGAATAAACAAGCGGCCCTGGCGGAACGAAATCCAGCCCCGAGCCGAATAACCAAGCGGCCACGGCGGAACGAAATCCAGCCCCGAGCTGAATAAATAAGTGGCATCGGAAGAACGAAATCTAGCCCCGAGCCGAAACAAACATCGATCTCGGCGGTACAAGAGCAGACCCGAGCCGGAAAGAGACATCGGTCTCGGCGGTACAAGAGCAGACCCGAGCCGGAAAGAGACATCGGTCTCAGGGTAGAATAGCATACCCGAGCCGGAAAGAGACATCGGTCTCGGCGATACAAGAGCAGACCCGAGCCGGAAAGTGACATCGGTCTCGGCGGTACAAGAGCAGACCCGAGCCGGAAAGAGACATCGGTCTCGGCGGTACAAGAGCAGACCCGAGCCGGAAAGACACATCGGTCTCGGCGCGGTACAAGAGAAGACCCGAGCCGGAAAGAGACATCGGTCTCGGCGGTACAAGAGCAGACCCGAGCCGGAAAGACACATCGGTCTCGACGGTACAAGAGCAGACCCGAGCCGGAAAGAGACATCGGTCTCGGCGGTACAAGAGCAGACCCGAGCCGGAAAGAGACATCGGTCTCGGCGGTACAAGAGCAGACCCGAGCCGGAAAGAGACATCGGTCTCGGCGGTACAAGAGCATACCCGATCCGGAAAGAGACATCGGTCTCGGCGGTACAGGAGCAGACCTGAGCCGGAAAGAAACATCGGTCTCGGCGGTACAAGAGCAGACCCTGTTGAGTTTCAATCAAGTCCCAAGAATCATCAATCATGCATAAAAACGAGTTGAATACAACCAAGGAGTAAGGCGGAATACATACTCACATTGATGGGTTTGATACTAGGAAGAACAAGACCCATTTTCCTCCTCCATGAAGCTCGGTTTTTTACTCCTGTGAACTGCTGGACTGCTCGGTTTTGGGCTGTGAAATTCCTCCAAGATTCGGCCATGGGAGACTCCATGGAAGCTCCAAGCTTCAAGCTCCAAAAATGGATTCCAAGCTCATAAATTCGTTTCCCTATCACCTATGTGTAACCCAAGGTGTGTGCTAGCACTTGTTCATCTTCTTTGCTTCTCACAAATTCGGTCTAACCAAAAAATTAGAGAAGAAATCGGCAGTGAGCCGTGAGAGGGAGAAGAGAGAAAGAGAGGGAAAATGGTTTCTACAAGAAACCGTAAATGAGAGAGAGAATTATATGAAAAGAAAATGTAATTTTGGTTTATATATTTTCCAAAAATAAAATAAACCATATACAACTTTTCAATTTTCCAAAATACCAAAAGTCAAAAGCCAAAAGCAAAAAGCATTTAAAGCTTTTCAACTACCACATCAATCACTCAAATCAAATGACAACTTGTCACATCACTCAAAGTGACATTTGATTTGACGCTTGATGTGACTAGCGATTTGACGCTCGATTTGACTTGCGTGCCGCACTCGAATTCGAAATGCGAATGCGCTCGCAAATAATCCCGGGCTCGGGTTCGTTAATTCCAAATTAACGAATTTTCCGTTGCGTCGTAATTAAATGATTACGCCTAGCGAAATCACTATTCACGTCGCTAACGAATTAATTCTAAATTAATTCGTTCGCCCGAATTAAAATCTAATTTTAATTCCGCGTCGAAATCCAATTTCTAATAATATATCAAATATATTATTTTATCGATTAATTCCAAATTAATCGTTCTCTCTCTTTAATTAATATTTTATCCCAGATAAAATATCTCCGTGATTAATCCCAGATTAATTTTCTCTCTCATCCAATTAATCCCAGATTAATTAAAGTGCGAGTCATACGTCATCGGTGAATCTTCAGAAAGCGACCCATGAGATCTCCGGATATGTTGGCAGTAAATACGGTCGTCGGATTATCCGAACACGTAAGTACCTCGTACTACGTTTATACCGATTTACAAGACAAGGTTGGCTTCTAGCAAAGCGCCATGCCTACCCAATTCTCCAGAAATATTCTTACAGGAATATATAGATCTGTATCAAGCGTAGTATACCGTAGTATTGTGTATATCGGCCCAGTATCGGATAGTCACGTGCTAGGGCTGGGGCTGGATAAGTGTCTGCCCCGTCCGAAGCACATGTCGGATGTCTGGTAACTAGTCTCTATAATCAGATATTCATGACCTGGTCATAATATCATGATTGGATGCGCATCACTCAAGAGCACTAGTACCGTATCCTGCGTGACATCATCTCCACTATGACTGAAGTGATACTTCCGTCTTGACATCACACCCAATACACTACGACTCTCTGATAAACCCAGAAGTGGTGTACGCAGAACCGGTTAAAGCCCTGTACCACCAAGACCAAAGTCTACCAATTATCGTAAGTATTAGCGGTGCAAGTTTCAGGTTAAGACCAAATACATCTACCCTGATGTCGGATTCCCATAGACACATAGTCATAATACCAATGGGATTCCGAGGGGTCTATCTAGAGCGAAGCTGTTTCCCGTACCATCGGTGAAACACAACCTCCTATCGCACTTGCATAAGTATCCAATACTTAAATATATGAGAACTATGCCGTCGTGCCCTCACAACGCGCACAAGTGCAATACTAGCCTATTCCGCATTATCGATGTCTTGTCTCGATAATACTCCGGCTAGGGATATTTAATGATTAATCCTTCGTGGACTGATACTGTCTCATATCATCTCAATCCAGGAACTAATCATATGGACCTCTCTTCATTTATACATCTATGGTGATCTAATCACAAATGATGAGAGTACAATTTCCTTGTCACATAGTTAATTTGTACAACAACACCGTGATCTGTACAAATAGTGACGCTATGGGTCATATTATCCAACAGACCGAGCCGGAAAGATACATCGGTCTCGGCGGTACAAGAGCAGACCCGAGCCGAAAAGAGACATCGGTCTCGGCGGTACAAGAGCAGACTCGAGCCGGGAGGAAACATCGGTCTCGGCGGTACAAGAGCAGACCCGAGCCGTAAAATATATATCAACAAAATGGACTCGGCGGTACAAGAGCAGACCCGAGCCGTAAAACAAATATCAAAACCATTGTGTGGGCCATAACAAACAAGCATAATCAAATGTCAACCTAAGACAGAAGAAGTCTTACTCACATTTTTGGGATATGTTGCCTTTCTTGCAACTCTACAAGGGTCACTACAAGCAAGGCTCTTCTTAATACATCATCTCTGCATCTCAGCATTCCACGCATCCGACCGGATGACTTCCGCTATCAACTTTGGTCGACCTCAAAAACCGAATGGTCTATGTACACACTGAGATAGCCTTCTTTCACCAAGTCTTCCACCTGCTCCCGCAGGTCTCTGCACACATTCGTGGCATGCCCCCTTACGTTATGGTAGATACAGTAAGCCCTACTATTTCCCTCCTCAATCGGGAACCTCCTCAAATTAGGTTCGGCCAACAGACATTTATCCTGGATTTCCCGAACTATCTGGGCCATAGGTTTGTTCAGGGAGGTGTATACTGTCCTCCCCACGACACGGTTGACTTGGACAGATGAATTTATCTCTTGAACATGACTACTCGGAGGTGTCGGTCTGAGTTTCTTCTGCTCCGGAACTGGTCTCCTCAAATTTCTGATCGAATCCCACTGATTGTCTGACCTGAGTATCTTAGCCTTTCGGGTGTCTACTCTACGGGAAATCTTTTTCTCTTCCTCTATTAAGATAAACTTCCTGGCCAACTCCAGAGCAGTGACATAATCCGATATGTCTTGAATCCTTAGGTGAGTCCACAACTCCCGACCTTCAGACCTCCCTTGAGACTTTCTAGCGCTTCCGATGACTCGTACGCTCCGACCTCGAGCACCAAATTGTGGTACCTTTCAATAAAATTCCTCAGAGGCTCATCATCCCCCTGCTTCATCAGTCTCAATTCTCCCACCATTTTCTTTGGGACGCAGGCCCCTTTGAAGTGCTGAACAAATGACTTCCTGAGTTGCGTGAAGCTTCCGATGCTCCATGGGGCTAGACTTCTGAACCACAGAATGGCAGATCCTCCCAAGGTTAGGGGGAAAATTTTGCAAACGACATCCCCTACTACTCCTTTGGACCTCCATTAATAGGACAAAACTCTCAATATGTGATTTTGGATCAGTATAGCCTTTGTAGGGCGTCATGGACGGCATGTTGAATCGTCTTGGAAATTTTACCCACCTTATTTCTTCTGTGAAGGGAGATTCAACCTCGCCGTCCCGAGCATCTCCCGTGTCAGTTTTGAGGTTCACTTCCCACTTGGCCATTTCTTTTCTTAACCAAGATTTTATATTACCATCTGTGTTACCGTGCCGCCTCCTGCGGCCTTCTTCGCGTCTGTCACCCTGGGTGCGGCGTTCCTCATGACTTGAGATTTCCCGTCCGGTTTCACTATCATTTCTATCTCTCCTTCTGGTGTCGCGGAGGTTATCATAGGAAGAATCTGGCGACTGTCTTCCCTCTTCTTCTTCCCACGTATCCTCCGTTTGTAAATCCTTTTCTACCACTATGGATCTCATCCCGTAGGGACCCTTCCTCCTCGGTTCATCGTCATCACTCACATCTGCGACTCTTTTTCCTTCCGCTTTTTCGCCTCTCCTCCGACTGGCTCCGGCTTCAAGCCTATCATTATTCGTCTCTTCCATCCTCTTCAATCTGTTCATCATGGATTTCAACATGATTTGATTTTCCCCTCTATCTTTCCTCATATTTTCCTCTGTTTTCTCCATCCAATCCGCTGTTGAACTCCCTGACGACCAGTGATTTCCACCTTCTGCCATTGTTTTACTACGCGAGCTTCTTTTTGTTGGAATCCCCACAGACGGCGCCAACTGTTGACGGCTGATTTTGATCTCAGGGCAATATGAGAATATTACTCCCGAGACAATCCTCCCTCAATAGTGAATTTTTTCGGTTATGGGGAACCAAAAGCAAACTTAGCAAAAGATAAATAAATACACCAATCAACAAAGAGATTTAACGTGGTTCGGCGGATCAGATCCAACCTACATCCACGGGCACAGAACAGATGATACTTTTATTACCGAGATCTACTTCTCTGATATCTCTTGTGTTTACAAGCCTGATCGCGTGATCTTGATATTGATTCTGATATTGATTCCTCTCTTACGCACACTCTACCCTCCTATTTATAATAGTGTAGAAATCAGATTCCTTCTCCTACAATAATTTCCTAGTTGAAACAATTTCATTTTCCCATAAGGATTCCTAGTCAAAACCATTCTTTTTTCCCATAAGGATTCCTAATCAAAACTACATTTACTTTCTTTATCCTACTAGGACTCTGACTCACCAGTTTACCCCATGAAAGTAGGATAACTTGTCATCTTATCCGTAAGAATATGATATCTTATCTTCTGGAGCACGTCTCGCCATATGCTCGGTCTTCATGAGGTCGGTCATAATGATCCTTTGAATCAGGAATGCTGCTACCGATTTGATAATGCTCGGTCATTCGAACCAAAGTGGCCGGTCACCTATCATCAAGTGCTCGGTCTCTACCTGTTGTGGTCGGGTCGACATTAATGATCTTGACCGAGAAATGAATTACCCTTTTACCCCTGCCGTGCTCCTTAAATATCATAGTGCTTAAAAAAACCATCAACATTTCCTATAACTTATTATTATTAAAAAAACATCTCTCTCTTAATTCATTTCCTCTTTAATCCTAATATTTTAAATTTTATTTCTCTATAATCATTTTTATTCATGTTTAGTCACATCTTGATTATTTTAAATAGGGGAGGGCATTTTCGGGTTTGGAAATTCTCGATCGGGAGTTGAGAAATTCGGGTAATGAGATTTTATTCCCAATACCTCCTCAACCATTAGCCGATTTCCGACCCATTCTGAACAGTTCGAGAAGGGTCTGCAGTCAGGTACTCGATCTGGAGTCGGGTATTATTCAAAAAGTAAGAACCTGAATGGGTACCCAATTCCCGAATGGATACCTATTCAAAATTACCAATTTTGCAAGGAATGGGTGATGAGCGGAAAATATATCAATATTTACCGCCCCTTTTACTTAATATTTTGTTTAGTTTCTCGGGTTTGATGAACGTTTTGATATGTTTTAGTTTATTTTGCAGATAAAATAATATTGGGACTTAATGAAATCATTTAGGACGAAATATGGGTCAAATAAGGGTAAAAATTGGACTTGACATATTAATTTTGGAGATTGGAAACTTGAAAGGGCGTTTTAACGAAGTGCAGTTTTGGAAATTCCAGTTTTGCACATCTGTCGTATTTTGTGCATAACGTTTTACTCCGATATCGGATTAAGCTGATTCAAGCTCCATATTAAAGAAGACTCAAAGATCTACAACTTTGAAGAACAAAATATTTTCGAATTCTGAAGATTTCATGCCCGAAATTGATTAACCATGCATAAGTGTGTTGTGTGTAATTATTAAAGTCACTTTCAATCATTTTCAAAGCAAAAAATAAATTAATAAATAAATAATAAAAATTATCAAATCATCACCAAACATGATAAGAGATTAGTGGAGCAATTAATAATGGATTTGGTGGAGCAATTAGTGGAGCAATTAGTGAGCAATTAATAATTGATTTGGTGGATGATTTGATGGTAAATACCAAGCCATTTCATTTGTAAAATTCATACTTTCTTCTTTGAAATTCCTAAAGAATAAATAAGAAGATTGTATCTTGTTTGTTTATTTATAGCGTTCAGTAATTAATTTCCACTTTCGTACTTTCTTTTCTTTATTTTTCAGTTTTTACTTTCCGCAATTTACTTTTACGCACAATCCTTTCCTTTCTTTACTTTTGCAGTTTTTATTTTTCAAGCAATGATGAGGTAATTCCCCTTTGCTGGGGTGAAAGGTAAAGCTTTTATTATTGCTATTTAGATTAATCTCCCTTAATTATAATATATAACCTATTTAAAACTTGACTTAATGAGGATACCGTTATATTGGCCGGTTGGTAATTAATTATAAATTGGTTTTAACCTGACTAAGTATGGATACCGCCTGGTTGGTCGGTTGGTAATTAATTATTAATTTGACTTAATCAGGATATCGCCTTTATGGCTGGTTGGTAATTATCACGTAAAGTTAATATATTATATTAAGGGAGATATCTAAAATAGTAGTAATAAAAGTTGATCCTCTAACCCCATCATTTTCTTTTATTGTACTTTTACTTTATTTAATTTCAGTAATTTACTTTTCAGCAATTTTTCTTCAGCAATTTACTTTCAGTAATTTACTTTTATTTTTTTACTTTTTACTTTTTACTTTTTACTTTTTACTTTTGACTTTTTTTACTTTTTAGCAATTTACTTTTCAGTATTTAATTTTCAGTATTTTACTTTATGTCTTTTATTTTATTTAAATTTTTACTACCCATAAATATGTGTCGTAACTAAGCCAGTTATTTGGGGTTGTGATGAAATCCAATATCACCGGTTTATAAGGGGTTAGATTATAGCTTGGGTAATATAAAGATTTATTTATTGAGTCTTAATCTTAATGCTTTTTAATTACCTGGCCATTAATAAAATTGAACTGGGAAACTTAAAATGAACTAGACATGTGGATTTTAAGTTTAAGACCTTAGACTCAATAGTCCACGATCTTCCTTGAGGATAGATAACCCTTTAATAGATTTCCTTACATGATAGACATATACCTGTCGGGCGGGGATAGCCATAATTGGAACTTAAACTTAATGAATCCAGATAATTTGGTTGACATAGACATATGGTTCAATTGGGTTAAACTGGGTATTTGTGTCTGACTATCAACAGAGGCTTACACATAATTTAGTGTTCCAGGTTAATAAATCAATATATTACCCAACTTTAAGATAACCACTTCATCTTTAAAATGATATTGGAAGAAATCACAACCCTAGATAGTTTTTAATATTGAATTTTCTTAAAACCTACTTTCGAACAATTTTATTTACTTGTTTTTAAATTTAGAATCGTCACCATTTCAAATCAATCAAACAACCTGTTAGATATTAGTAATCATTTGACCTCATAAAATTAATATATTAGATATTAAGTCCTCATGGGATCGATATTTTTATACTACTTGAACGATACGTGTGCTTGCGTTATACATGTGTGTTTATGCCGGTCAAGTTTTTGGCGCCGTTGCCGGGGACTTATTTATCTTTTAATATTAGTTTAGGGGTAAGATACGTTACTTGTATCTAATTTCTTTTTACTTATTGTTTTTGTTTTCTTGTGTTTAAGGTTCTCAGAAACTGCATGAGACGAACTAGAAGCTTTGAACTTCGACCACTTGACCCAGAAATTGAAAGAACCATCAGACAGTTGAGAAGGGAAAGGCGAGAAGGCCAAGAAGCTTTAGTCAACATGGAACCTGAACCTTTGGAGGTTGCACCACCAATTCCCATTCGAGACAGAACCATTCCGGTGGTTGACAGACTCATTTCCTGTATTGTACTTCCTCCCTTACCAGCAAATGCGTGTGACATCAAAACATGCATTCAGATGATTCAGCAGTCAGTTCAGTTCGGGGAGAATGCAACTGAAGATTCTAATGCCCACATCATTAACTTCCTGGAAGTTTGTGGCACTTTCAACTACAACAGAGCATCAGAAGAAGCAATGAGACTGTGAGTTTTTCCATATTCCCTGAAAGACAGAGCTAAAGCTTGGCTACATTCACTACCAGCAGGTTCTATCACAACTTGGAACACTTTAGCCACCAAATTTCTTGCAAAGTACTTTCCACCAGCCAGAACTGGAAAGCTGAGGAATGACATCACATCCTTTGTGCAACAAGACTCCGAAACACTCTACGAAGCTTGGGAAAGGTACAAAGATTTGCTTCAGAAATGTCCTCACCATGAGATTCCAAAATGGCTTCAAGTCCAAACATTCTATAATGGACTTTCTGGAATAATGAGAACCACAATCGATGTTGCTGCTGGAGGAGCTTTAATGGCAAAATGAGAAGATCAAGCCTGGGACCTAATCGAAGAAATGGCCAACAACAATTCCTTGTGGCCAACAGAAATGAGCATGATCCAAAGAATTGCAGGAATTTATGAAAGTGGAACCAATACAGCAGTCAACACCAAGCTAGATCAGATAAGCAAATTCATTGAGACTCTTACCACTGGATCCACAAGTTCACCATATGGAGGAGCACCAGAGTCGAACCAACTTGAAGAGAGGGTGAATTATGTCAATAATTTCAACAGACAGGGGAACAATCCATATTCCAACACCTACAACCCAGGGTGGAGGAATCATCCCATTTTTTCATGGAGCAACAATTCGGGCCAACAACAAAACTATCCACCACCTGAATTCCAGCAACAGAACAAAAGCCAGGAGCAGGCAAATGAACCAGGAATAACAGAAGTGTTGACCCACTTGAAAAAGATAGAAGCAAAACACGACTCTCAAGCAGCAAGATATGATACTATGTTTCAATCTCAAGCAGCAAGATATGATGCTATGTTTCAATCCCAAGCAGCATTAATTCAAAGTCAATCTGCTTCTATTAAAGCACTGGAGAATCAAATTGGACAACTGGCGAATGCTCAGAGTTACAGACCGCCAGGTACCCTTCCTAGCAACACAGAGCCAAATCCAAGAAACATAGGGAAGGAGCAATGTCATGCCATCATGTTAAAAAGCGGTACTGAAATCAACAAAGATGTTGGAGCCAAAACAGCTGCTGAGGAAGTTCCAAAAGAAACAAAGCAACAGATGGAGGAAAAAGAAGCAAAGGAAAAAGAACAGATCATTCCACCTCCACCTTTTCCTCAATGTCTTCAGAAGAACAAATTGGACAAGCAGTTTTCTCGGTTCCTGGAAATCTTCAAAAAGCTGCATATCAACATTCCATTTGCAGAAGCGTTGGAACAAATGCCCAGCTATGCCAAATTCATGAAAGACATTCTTTCACGAAAGCGGAGATTGGGAGTTTACGAGACAGTAGCATTATCAGAAGAATGCAGCGCTATCATTCAGAGGAAACTTCCCCCAAAGTTGAAAGATCCTGGCAGTTTCACTGTTCCTTGCGTCATAGGAGAACATAATTTTGGTAAGGCTCTGTGTGATTTAGGTGCGAGTGTTAACTTGATGCCTTTTTCTATTTTCAGGAAATTAAAGATTGGAGAAACAATGCCCACCTCAGTCTCTCTACAACTTGCTGATAGAACGCTCGTATTTCCAATAGGCGTAGTTGAGGATGTGCTGGTCAAGGTTGATAAATTCATTTTCCCAGCAGATTTTATTGTCCTTGATATGGAGGAAGACGAAGACGTGCCGATCATTCTCAGGAGACCATTCTTGGCTACAGGTCGAACCATTATTGATGTACAAAAAGGAGAATTAACCATGAGGGTACAGAACCAAGAAGTAACATTCAATGTTTTCAAGGCCATGAATTTCCCAGATGATGAAAAGAAGGAGGAATGTTTCAAACTTGATGTGATACACAGTACCATTCAGAACTCCAATGCAATGCAAAGTTCTATTGACAAACTTAAAACATGTCAATCGCCTGTGGAGCCTGAAGATAAAGCATCTTTTGCACTGAAAAAGCCAATTCTTGCATTACAAGCAGCAGAAGAGAAAACGTTCCACCAGCTCAACGAATTGGAGGAATTTCACAATCAGCCTTTTGAGGATGCCAAATTGTACAAAGAAAAGGGCAAGAAAAGACATGATGAGAAGTTAATGCGCATACAACTGGAACCAGGGCAGAAGGTACTGTTAAACAAATCAAGGGTGAAATTCTTCCCATGGAAGCCAAAATCACGGTGGTCAGGTCCATTTGTGATCACCAAAGTTTTACCAGATAGATCCGTTGAGATACATGATCCTGACTCCAACAAAACTTTCAAGGTTAAAAATAAGCGTGTCAAGCACTACTGGGGAGAATCATTTGAGCGACAAAAAGAAAGTGTTACACTTTCAGATCCAGCTTAACGTTCGAGAAGTCACGTCTAGCTGACGACTCTAAACTTAGCGCTAGCAGGGAGGCAACCCATGCAATTTTTGTATATATTGTGATCTGGTATGTTTTATTTTTGTGTGTTTTATTTTTGCAGGTTTAGTCATTTCAAGATGGAAGAAGCTCTCGTAAATCTTCGCAAGCAATTTCCTTCCCTCCCTCAAAAATCTCTGATGAAAGTTTACAAAGCTCGCTTGGAACGGATGAGGTTACTGATGATCAAAGGTATTCCTACTGACATTCGTTGGTTAATTGAAGCACGGGTCCGATTGACAGGTGAGTCTTCTGACTCTTTTATTTCACATCTGCCTGGTTTAGGAAAGAGCACATATGCTAAAAAAAGAAGATCCAAAAGAATGTGTGTTTGTTATAAATGTGCTCGCATGTTTTGTAATACTCGTTGTCGTTCTTTAGGAATGGTGTCCGATAACCGCGAAGATAAGATTAACTTCATTAGGGATGGCTTGAGTAAGGAGTCTTTGGATGACATATCTAAAACTCTTGAGACGCATCCCAGTGGATGTGTGTATCATGAAATTCGCATGTTATATGCACAATTCCAAAATGAAAGACAACTGTTAAGTCTCGGGAATCTGACTCAAAAAGACCATGTTTGCCAATTTATAAGAAAATTGGATGGGAAGCTTGTCCCTGACGCATACACGTCAATCAAGCCGTTACTTTTCTTGTAAATATTATATCTCTTTGTCTTTTCTTAATAATTGTGATTTGTTTTTTTTTTTTTCTTTTGTTTTCTCCGACAGGATCCAGACCTTTTTGACTATCACGATATTATTTCGCTACTAATCTTCCTCTGGAAGATACTTGTGCTATTTTTACTCACCCTTTTCAGGTACTATAAATTCAGCCCGTCATTGCACTTTTGAAGGCATCCAGAGTTGAGAAAGAAATACATATAAAAATGGAAGCCACTTCAAGAAGACGAGTTGAGAACATCTGTGTGTTTTGCGATAGTAGTGTTGGTGTTAAGCCACAATACGTAGAAGCAGCATAGGAATTGGGTCGAGTCTTAGCTGCAAGGAATATGCACTTAATATATGGCGGAGGCAATCTTGGACTAATGGGGATCGTTTCAAAGGCTGTACAGGAAGGAGGCAGTCACGTTTTGGGAATCATCCCAAAACCCTTGGCAGAGGCAAATCTTATTGGATCATCAAACGGAGAGGAACTGATCGTGCCAGGTATGTCTGAACAACTACTAGAAATGATTAACCGTGCTGATGCTTTTATCGCTTTGCCATGTGGCTTGGGCACATTTGAGGAAATTTTTATAGTTCTATCTTGGGCGAACCTGAACATACACCAGAAACCGCTTGGACTGCTTAACGTTGATGGATTTTATGATTTTCTTTGTGTGTTTCTTGATGATGCTCGGAGAAATGGGTTTGTGTCGAAACCTTTAAAAGAACTCATCTTTATTGCCAGAACTGCTCCGGATCTAATAGACCAACTCTTAGCCTATGAACCACAAATTGACACTGTCCTTTCAAAGATAAATTGGTCCGAGGACGATCGTGGTAAGAGGCGTCGTGTTAATCTGGATCTTAACCTTTAATCTCCTGTAGAATTTCAGCTAACCATGTATTATCTTCTAAACTTTTCTTCTACTGTTTAAGACATTGGGGACAATGTCTCATTTAGGTTTGGGGGAGGGAATTAGTTGATTATTACCTTATTTTTAGTTTGTGTGTTGTTTTTATTTTTAGTCCAAAATTTTTCGAAAAATACAAAAAAAAAATTGAAATTTTTTCTAAAATTACAAAAATATTTTGTGTTTTTGTGTTTTTATTTTGACTAAAAATGTGAAATTGGTAAGAGATGGCTGAGTAAGGGTTTCCACTCCTGAGACGTATCTCAAACCTATTTCGGAACAAGTTAATTTTTGTTTATTTCCTTTTGAATTATTTAATTTGTAAATTCTCCATAAAATTGACTAAAATGGATCTTCATATGCTCAGTTAGCAGATATTATCAACATGCATAGTAACATACGGACATGAGTTAAAATTGAAAAGTTTGTAATATTCAGTGCTCTAGTTTAATTGGAGGAAGCATCTCAAAAAGCAATGGAGTAAAAAAAAATACATATGAGATCCGAGTTATTAAGTCTGTAAGGGTGTTTTAACACCTAGTGCCCTAAAACCAACTAGTTTGGGAGTCACTGGCCCAAAGCTCGCTACATGGATCAAAGATGCTGCAAAAATATCTGAAGTCTGAGTAATTAAGTCCTTAGGGGTGTTTTAACACCTGGTGCCCTAAAGCCAACTGGTTTGGGAGCCACTGACCCAACACTCGTTACATAGATAGAAGATATTGTATATAAATAAAAAAAAATCAAAAATCAAAGAAAAAATCAGAAAAATGAGAAAAATTATTCCATTGCTGCAAAAAGGTGTGAAATCTGATAGAACTTTAGGACAAAAATATTACTCTCTTATCAACTGCACTTGTGACTGTTGTGGGAAAAAAATGAGTTGTTTAATATTATGTTGGCTGTGCATATGGAGAATGGTAAATATAATCGGAGAATGGTAAATATAATCGGAGAATTTACTTATTCAGTAATTTAGAAAGAAAGAAAACAACTAGTAACTTGAAGTAGAAGTTTCACCTGATTAGTCACTAACTTCTTTATTCTCGTTTCTCTTGTCTTTTTGCTTTTGTGTGCATTAGTTTTATTATCTTTTTACTTTTATAAAACGTTTGTGGGTATCGTTGCTGTAAGCCCTCACGAGACTATAACTCGTCCACTAGGGACACCTAGGGGTTTAAAGGCTTGTTGCATATGCTAAATGCAACCGTGATCCCTACGAAAGTGGCTTAGTTTAATTTTAATTGTTTCTTGTATTTTATTTTGTTATTTTGCTCCAGGACTAGCAAAATGTTAGGTTTGGGGGTGTGATGAGCCGAAAATATATCAATATTTACCGCCCCTTTTACTTAATATTTTGTTTAGTTTCTCGGGTTTGATGAACGTTTTGATATGTTTTAGTTTATTTTGCAGATAAAATAATATTGGGACTTAATGAAATCATTTAGGACAAAATATGGGTCAAATAAGGGCAAATATTGGACTTGACATATTAATTTTGGAGATTGGAAACTTGAAAGGGCGTTTTAACGAAGTGCAGTTTTGGAAATTCCAGTTTTGCACATCTGTCGTATTTTGGGCATAATGTTTTACTCCGATATCAGATTGAGCTGATTCTTCAGCAATTTACTACCCGTAAATATGATTCTTCAGCATAACGTTTTCAGCATTTTATTCTTCAGCAATTTACTTTCAGTAATTTACTTTTATTTTTTTTTTACTTTTTACTTTTTACTTTTTACTTTTTACTTTTTACTTTTTACTTTTTTTACTTTTCAGCAATTTACTTTTTAGTATTTAATTTTCAGTACTTTACTTTATATCTTTTATTTTATTCAAATTTTTACTACCCGTAAATATGTGTCGTAACTAAGCCAGTTATATGGGGTTGTGATGAAATCCAATATCACCGGTTTATAAGGGGTTAGATTATAGCTTGGGTAATATAAAGATTTATTTATTGAGTCTTAATCTTAATGCTTTTTCATTAACTGGCCATTAATAAAATTGAACTGGGAAACTTAAAATGAACTAGACATATGGATTTTAAGTTTAAGACCTTAGACTCAATAGTCCACGATCTTCCTTGAGGATAGATAACCCTTTAATAGATTTCCTTACAGGATAGACATATACCTGTCGGGCGCGGGTAGCCATAATTGGAACTTAAACTTAATGAATCCAGATAATTTGGTTGACATAGACATATGGTTCAATTGGGTTAAACTGGGTATTTGTGTCTGACCATCGACAGAGGCTTACACATAATTTAGTGTTCCAGGTTAATAAATCAATATATTACCCAACTTTAAGATAACCACTTCATCTTTAAAATGATATTGGAAGAAATCACAACCTTATATAGTTTTTAATATTGAATTTTCTTAAAACCTACTTTCAAACAATTTTATTTACTTGTTTTTAAATTTAGAATCGTCACCATTTCAAATCAATCAAACAACCTGTTAGATACTAGTAATCATTTGACCTCATAAAATTAATAGATTAGATATTAAGTCCTCGTAGGATCGATATTTTTATACTACTTGAACGATACGTGCGCTTGCGTTATACGTGTGTGTTTACGCCGGTCAATGGGTACCCATCGGGTACCCATTATATTACTTAATTTTTGAAAACATTGTGATATTATATTGTTGGGTTTGAGAATTCCCGTACCTGACCCAAGAATTCCCATACCCGATAGTACCTGATCAGGTACATTCAATTTGTACCTGATCAATCCCGAAATATGTACGTGTACCTGTCCCGTCCCAGAAATTTCGAGACGGATTCGGGAACTCCTAACAGTACGGGAAATTTGCTCACCCCTAATTTTAAATACACACTAAATATTAATTGCTCTTTGGTTTTTTATTTTGCGGATGAACTCACTTATAATCACATTGTGATTGTGGCTAAAAAAATACACACTCAGCCGCACACCTAATTGACAGTCATTTTGTGACTTTAGATAAAAATATAGTTACAATATAACTGAGGTCACAAATATGATTGTGCTCAATATGACTAAGGGTTGATAGTGTGATTAAGATGACTAATGTGATTGAGGTCATATGTATGACTGATAGTTGGTAATGTGACTGAGATCATAATTGTGACTATTTTTAATATGACTAGAGTTGGTAATGTGACTGAGGTCACAATTGTGACTATGCTTAATGTGACTGATGGTCGACAATGCCACCGATGTACCAATTGTGACTGTGTTCATTGTGACTGATGGTGAGTAATATAGTTATGGTCACAATTGTTAATGTGCTCAATATGATTGAAGATATATAATATGACTGATATAACTGATGTGACTAAAGGTAAGTAATGTGACTAAGGCACACATAACACAAATTTCAGTCACTAGTGTGATTGAGTTAAAAATATGTGATTATGACAAAGGTCAATGTGAAGTATATGTGATGCAGAAACTTTATGGCTAATTTCGACCTAGGTAAGTCCGAATTTGAGAGAGGTTTGATGATGAAAGTTGTAGGTATATATGTCAAGTGTATGTGTATTTTTACAGATTGTGATTTAGAGTTCAGATAAAATAAATATGATTATTTGAAAATACCTAATTCAAAATTATTATTCTCTTATAAGTGTAAAAGTCAATTTTTTTTATTTTTTTTTCTCCAAAACATATCGACAATTGATCTTATTTTAAAGTTTATAATTTTTAAATCGATAATATGTAATTTTTTTATTAAATATTTTATATTTTGCGAGAAATTTATTGTAGGACACATAAATCGGTGACGTTGTCCGGGCTCTCGGCCCGGTCGGGAGTACGGAGTAGCCCGCGGGGGACTAAACCGGAGAAATAAAAATGGAGTCGCCACCCAGTGTGAACTGGGAAATAATTTAAGGCCGCACTCACCCCTCGCAATGGAAGACCTCAAACCGTTGGGTTCGGAATGGTCCCTTACTTATGCCAATCGTAATGAAAAGATTTATGCAATAGTATAAACACATGCATGAGTGTTTCCCCTAGCGGTACGTGGAGTTGTATCCCAAGTACAGACCGCACTACCGTCCATTCGGATTCGGCTACGGAATTTACGTCTGGGTTTCCATCCGATATACCACGAGAGGCAACACTCAATTACTAACCCAATATTGACAAACATGAAACATGATAATGCATATAACCATAAATAACCGAAGAGACAAACATGCGAAACAATGAAGATAAATAACACAAAACAAAGGTGCAGAACAATAAAACAACAATAAACATAAATTAAATGCGAAATAATAAAAGACTAATAATACGAGATAAATGCGGAATACTAAATATGTGACCAAATAATTTGGCCGTTTTCAATGTAGGACTTCGCATGCCCGGTTAGACGTATTCCACATCCAACCAAGCATGTTGTTTCCAAGACGAAAAAATAAAATATAACAAAGGGTGCCCTTAGGTCTTACATTTTAAGTCGCTTCTCGGGAGTGAATTGGGACGTCGCCGGAAGGGTTAACGTTTCTGCTTTTTTTTTTTCTGGTTCGCTAGTTCACTGTTTTCGCTTGCTGTTTTCTCTGTTTTCTTCACTGTTATTGGATGGTTCGAGGGCTGATTTTCAGGGGGTGTTTTAGGTGGTTCAGGGACTGTTTTAGGAGTGTTTAAGGTCTGTTTTCTGGACTGTTTTGGTTACTGTTTTCTCTAGTTTTATGGGTGTTGTTTGGGTTGTTTCGGGGACTGTTTTAGGGGATTTTAGAGGCTGTTTCTGTGTTTGTTTTTCACGGTTTTTATGTGTGTTTCTGATTTTCGGTTTCTGGTTCACGCCACTTCATGCTGCTCACTGGTTCCAAGCCCGCACATTATGGTCTGCTTCACGCCCTGGTGGCTCACGCTGCTCACTTGCACGTTTTGGTTTGCTTCACGTTCTACTTGGTTCATGCTGCTCACGTCTGCTTCACGTCTGCTTCATGCGACTTCTTTTTCCACGTCCAAGTCTATGTGCCACACGTTCACGTTCATAATTTTTTTGTTTATTGGTTTGGCAGTTTGATGAGGGGCTATGTGTATGTGTTCCGTGAGGAGAGAGGGGAGTGTCTGTGAGTGGCTTTTGTTATCTTTATCGAGAGAGGCGTGAATGAGCTCTAGGGGAAGGGTTTGGTTTATGTCTATTTTTATAAGAGTGGGCTAGGGTTTTCCTTGCATTGGAAGGAAACAAAGATCATGCAATAATGATGGATATCCTTAATTAGTTTGTTATAAGGAAAGGATATTGTGTAATTGGTGGGGAATATATTAAATTTGGGAAAGAGATTTGATTTGATTTATTTAATTTGGACATGTGTTTTATTTAATTTGGAATGTGATTTATTTAATTTAGGAAGAGAGATTTGATTTGATTTGTTTTAATTTAATTGGATTTGATTTAATTTAGACATGTGTTTTAAATATTTTAATTATTTTGGATTGGGCTTGGGGGCTTAGTTCTTTGGGCTTGGGCGTGTGGCTTTGGATGGGTGCGGGGGTTCGAGGCTTAATATTTTAAAACATAGATTAATCAGGCGAACTCGAGGCCAATTAACGAGTTAAATTTGTTGATGTATTTATTTTTTTAAAAAAATTTCTTCCGACGTCCGTTTCCCGCGACTTCCGTAACTAATCGGGTAGTGCCTACATACGAGGCTCATCATTGGGCTTTCATGCAAAAATGCAAGTGTCTACAGTCGCCCCCACTTTGATGGGACTTGTACAGTGTGTGACAGTGACAATCCTATCAAAGTCATGCATACATTTTTTACTTACTTGGCTCGCCAGCTGTTGCCGAACTTTCTGGTTGTTCTGAGACGCTTTAAACTGAGTTGATGGTGATGAGGTGCCTGACCCTTGGTTCATTCCCGAACCGTTACTTGATGAAAGATGGTTCATTCCTGAACCGTTACTTGAGTTGAGATTGATGGTGAGGCGCTGTGACCTTTGGGTCTTGTTCCCGAACTGAGCTGAGGGTCTTGTTCCCGAATTGAGCTGAGGGTCTTGTTCCCGATTTGTGTAGATTGTGGGCTTTGTTCTCGAACTGTACTGAATGTGGACTTTATTCCCTGGGCTTTATTCCCGAACTGTGTAGAGAGTGGGCTTTGTTCCCGAACTGCTGATAATGTGGGCCTCGACCCTAGGCTTTGTTCCCGAATTGTGTGTCTTTTCCGCTTTTCTTCAAAACCTGCTAACAAAAACAAAGCAAAATTGTGTGCATGTGACGTGTATGCATGGATGTATTTCATATTCCGATGGGTTAGGCCTTCCTTGTGCTCTCTGGCGCCCCTTGCCTACAAAAGTCTCTGATCACCCCTGGGCCTGCTTATAGTTTCCTTCTGTCAATTCTACTCTGGTGATTGCTCAGTTTTCTTTGGTCCCATGACTCAAGATTCTGTTATGTCCCTTATTCGCGAGGTGGTAGACTAGTCGCCCCCAAATTTGATTTAGCTTTCTGCTTTCCGCTGCTTGGACTAGGCCAAGGTAGACCACGTGATGTGGCATTCTGTATCAACATACTATATCACAGGCTACAAAATAGTCCCAATAGTTATACATATCATTGTCCTCAAAGGATTCCCAGTGTCGAAACCGGAGAACCTTCAAAGTACTCGATGTAACTCAAATCCGACTGTTTGAATAAGTGATCTGAACCAGACTCAAAGTGTGTGTGTGCCAAGATTCTTTTACAGCTTGATCCTTAAGTAAACCAACTCGATGATTTTGTTTTAAAGAATGAGATCAATGGGTCAAACCAACTTAGATGTCTTGATCATGCTCTGCAATTACTTCTCCGTACTCAATATGATATGGTTTTCTTTATCTTTTCTTTCGTCTATTTTTCGTCTTCCTTTTTTTTTTCTTTTTTTTTACACACCTACCCTTTAAGGTAGCATTTCTCCCCATGGTGGTCCTAATACTCGCCCATGGGTAGCTTCACGCTTATCGGTTATAGGTGGTTTATATTTTCTTCTTTAGAGACTTTTCTTTTGTTTCCAACCATACCACATATCGTAACACAAGTAAGTCAGGATGGACATCTAAGTGAACGGTCATTCATCGATCTGCACTCTCTTCAACTAGTCACATTGACGACTACTTAGGCTTTCATTGCTAAGATCCTATAATTAAGTGCTCGCGAGTCTAGTCGAGATCAACCACTCAAAATATCGGATGAGAGCACATCTCGCACTTATCGTTTCTAAGGTTTCACCCTAAAGCAAACAATTTCATCATCAGACTTATGCCTAACTATTAAGGACTAAAAACAATATTTTTTTCTCTTTTTTTTGTTTTTTTTTTTTTTTTTTTGTTTTTTTTTGTTTTTTTTGCTGATGGCCCCCCCAATGGTATTTCTCAGTTTCCTTTTCCCCAATATCCATGTTTGTTAAACTCTTCTCGACAAATCTTTCTTTCTCTCTAACCCAACGGATATCTATGATGGCTTTTAAGACGCATGGTTAACATGATGCGTGTATGTATGAGATGCGTGCGATGTATGAGATATAATATGCATGTGGTCATCAAAAGCATAAAGGGGCAACTTGTATAGGATATATGACTATGGTTCATATACGGGCTTATAAGAGTATAGACAAAGGCTCCCGCCGACGAATGATTGCCCACAACTAGGTCTCACCACTCAAGGGTTCGAGCGACCAAGTGAGCGCACCTTTTTTTATACCCTAAGGTACGTGCCAACCAGTGATGATACCATATAACGATCCGCCGCTTCGAGCGAAAATGACTTCACGATACATGAATAACTGTCAAATGAATTTCTCTATTGAAAATTCCCCAGAGGGAGGGTGGAGCGAACTCTCTTAAATACCCTGGCCTCTTAGGCTCTTATCGCCTTGGTGACAGGAATAAACAACAGATCATCCAAATTAGTCCATCACTTTAGATGATTATCTAGATGTCTTCACAGCTTTTCCTTTTGGACATAAAAAGGTAGTGAGTGAAGGAAGACACCAAATCATTATCTAACTCCAATATTACCTTAGGTTAAATCAACTCTAGCCAAGGTTAACTAAAGCACAAATCACAAACATTACAAGACATTCTCTATCCACGGTGGAGTCGTCATACTGTAGGACATAGAAATCAGCGACGCTGTCCGGACTCTCAGCCCGGTCGGGAGAACGGAGTAGCCCGCATGGGACTAAATCGGAGAAATAAAAATGGAGTCGCCACCCAGTGTGAACTGGGAAATGATTTAAGGCCGCACTCACCCCTCGCAATGGAAGACCTCCAACTGTTGGGTTCGGAATGGTCTCTTACTTATGCCAATTGTAATGAAAAGATTTATGCAATAGTATAAACACATGCATGTGTGTTTCCCCTAGCGGTACGTGGAGTTGTATCCCAAGTACAGACCGCACTACCGTCCATTTGGATTCGGCTACGGAATTTACGTCTGGGTTTCCATCCGATATACCACGAGAGGCAACACTCAATTACTAACCCAATATTGACATACATGAAACATGATAATGCATATAACCATAAATAACTGAAGACACAAACATGCGAAACAATGAAGATAAATAACATAAAACAAAGGTACGGAACAATAAAACAACAATAAACGTAAATTAAATGCGAAATAATAAAAGACTAATAATACGAGATAAATGCGGAATACTAAATATGTGACCAAATAATTTGGTCGTTTTCAATGTAGGACTTCGCATGCCCGGTTGGACGTATTCCACGTCCAACCAAGCATGCCGTTTCCAAGACGACAAAATAAAATATAACAAAGGGTGCCCTCAGGTCTTACCTTTTAAGTCGCTTCTCAGGAGTGCATTGGGACGTAACCGGAAGGGTTAACGTTTCTGCTATTTTTTTTTTCTGGTTCGCTGGTTCGTTGTTTTCGCTTCTTGTTTTCTCTGTTTTCTTCACTGTTATTGGATGGTTCGAGGGATGATTTTCAGGGGGTATTTTAGGTGGTTCAGGGACTGTTTTAGGGGGTGTTTATGGACTATTTTCTGGACTGTTTTGGTTTCTATTTTCTCTGGTTTTATGGGTGTTGTTTGGGTTGTTTCAGGGACTGTTTTGGGTGATTTTAGGGGCTGTTTCTGTGTTTGATTTTCACGGTTTTTGCGTGTGTTTCTGATTTTGGGTTTCTAGTTCACGCCACTTCACGTTGCTCACTGGTTCCAAGCCCACACATTTTGGTCTGCTTCACGCCCAGGTGGCTCACGCTGCTCACTGGCACGTTTTGGTTTGCTTCACGTTCTACTTGGTTCATGCTGCTCACGTCTGCTTCATGCGACTTCTTTTTCCACGTCCAAGTCTCTGTGCCACACGTTCACGTTCATAATTTTTTTGTTTATTGGTTTGGCAGTTTGATGAGGGGCTATGTGCATGTGTTCCGTGAGGAGAGAGGGGAGTGTCTGTGAGTGGCTTTTGTTATCTTTATCGAGAGAGACGTGAATGAGCTCTAGGGAAAGGGTTTGGTTTATGTCCCTTTTTATAAGAGTGGGCTATGGTTTTCCTTACATGGGAAGGAAACAAAGATCATGCAATAATGGGGGATATCCTTAATTAGTTTGTTATAAGGAAATGATATTGTGTAATTGGTGGGGAATATATTAAATTTGGGAAAGAGATTTGATTTGATTTATTTAATTTGGACATGTGTTTTATTTAATTTAGGAAGAGAGATTTGATTTGATTTGATTTGATTTGTTTTAATTTAATTGGATTTGATTTAATTTAGACATATGTTTTAAATATTTTAATTATTTTGGATTGGGCTTGGGGGCTTAGTTCTTTGGGCTTGGGCGTGTGGCTTTGGATGGGTGCGGGGGTTCGAGGCTTAATATTTTAAAACAGAGATTAATCGGGCGAACCCGAAGCTAATGAGCGAGTTAAATTTATTGATGTATTTATTTTTAAAAAAAATTTCTTCCGACGTCCGTTTCCCGCGACTTCCGCAACTTATCTGGTAATGCCTCCATACGAGGCTCATCATTGGGCTTTCATGCAAAAATGCAAGTGTCTACATTTATATTTTAAATAAAAAGAGAAAAAATTTAAACGCACATCCCACTGCAGGCATGTGGGTTGTGCGATTTCTATTTTATTTTTCAATTATTTTTGTTAATTTTATATATATATATATATATATATATAATTCTACTATAATAGGACTAAATGCAAATTTTTAAGTTTGACTTAAATTAAATAGGAAAATTTATATTATAATTGATTTTTTAATAAAAGCCCCTAAAATAAAGGTTGAATTTGAGTCTTCATTTTTAAAAAGCTTATCATTCTCTGGTGCAGATGCCCGCAAAAATTTTTCGTGCGGATACACGGTAAGATACTAGTATTTTTTCACGTTAAAAAAATTTTACACGATAAAATACTAGTACTTTATCTTGTATCCACACGAAAAAAAACATGCGTGCATTCGCTTTGGAGAAATTTTCTTATATATATTAAATACTATAAATATAAAAATAAATGAAAGATGTTAAAAATATATATGGATTCAGTGTTGAGCTTACTTTGTATTGAAGTTTTTAATAAATTATAATTGATAGTTATTGGATTATTGAAATGTAACAGAATTTGAATTGTATTTTATTATTAAAATACACGTGATAAAAGATTATGAAAAACTCACCACTTAACTCAACATTGAATAAAAAATTCTTTAAAAATGACCCACATAAATGAGGAACATAAATCTATGTTCGTTGTCCAAATATTACATAAGTAGATGATAAAATTTCATTTGTGTATAAATTAAAAATTATGCAACTAGATCCCAATCAATAGAAGGAATAATTTAGTTCCTTAATTTTCTGCTTTGATGGAGAATGTCACCATTTCATTATATATATCAGCAGATGAAACACTTAAATTAAGCTAACTGAAAATAATTATGCCCAAGTTAAACAAATATGCACATTCAGCAATAAGCACCAACTCTCAACCCACAAAGACAAAACAAACATTAATTAATGTACAAATTAAGTGTTGTTCCACCACTACTACCCCTTGTCAAAATTTCACAAACTTAAACAATTCATACACTCAAAATACATTTTAAATATAACACTCATAATAATTAGAAAAAAAGGTCATAATTGTTTACAATTAATTCTTCTTTTGTGTGTTTTTTTTTGGGAGTGCATGCCAATCATAGAGGATAAGGGTACCCTACATTTCAAAAGGTGAAGAAGTACCCTACCCTTAAAACTAAAGGTACTTAATCAAAAGAAGGAGCGTTTAGCAGGAGGCCTACCAACAGCTCTCATCAAATTGGCTACTTCAAGAATTCTTGCTACTTTGGTTCCTCTTTTGGCCTCAGATGATGCCCTTCTCTCTTCTGCTTTTCTATGTGCTTTAGCCACATTGTTTTGCATCTTTTCTAAAGCTCTTGCTCTTTTCTCCTCTAGCTTCCTCTACACAAATTAAGTAAATCATTTTTTTATTTTTTTGTTAATGGGCAAATATTTGCTAATTTAGTTCACATCACAAACAAATAAGGAAAAAAAATGTTGAATAAAAGAGGGAGGACAAAAGGGAAATGTTCAACAACTCATCTTTTAGCTAATAGAATGGATATATATATAGTATCTTGAACAAACAGTTGACTCAATCTATCCACACACAATGACATTGTTTGACACTCAATTATCAAATAATTATGAAACTTCGTACCATTAATATCTCTTATATATAAAATTGCAAGTTGATTAAAGTGATTAATTAAAAAATTTCAGTAGATTTCCGATTCTAAATATCAATAGACTAATATTACTGTAATTAAAAAAAATAAACTTAATTAAGACATGATTACTGAGGCAAGAAGGCAACAAGTCCTCTTTAACCCACAAAGTAAAAACACGATGATTGAATCCAAGAATTAATCCTCTCAACAATTGGACTATCATCAATCATAAAATCGTCTCAGTGGATTAAAAAGTAGTCCAATCAACCATATAATCGAAACTATGAAATCATCATGAGCTGCAAAATAACTTTTTGCATGCAAATTAATTACAAAATAAAATTATAAAAAAAAGGAAATTATCAATCACATATATAAAATGTTATTAAATATACACAAATCTTGAAATTTTTTCACCCGTCCTTTCAAAAAGAGTAACAAATAAATTTTTACTCAATATTTGATACAGTTTTAAAATTTAAAATATTTTTTAATTTTTAGGTAGATCGATGAAAAAATTTAATATTTGTGTACTTTTAATAATTTCCGGTAAACGGTTGATAATTCTAAAAAAGAAAAAAAAAAAACAAAATTTACTAGTTGATTACCTCAACTTTCTTCATCCATGAATTAGCTTTTTGAACTTGCTCACTCTCCCACCCATTAATCACAGCCTCCTCTCTCTTAAACCTATTATTAACCTTTGCAATCTTTGCGTTTTGCCATGCTGATATCTTTGAATCCACTTCTTCTTTCTTCACTCTTTGCACTGAAACCTCACCTTGACCTCCACCGCCTGAACCGACATGCCTTGACCCGTGACCCGAATCCAACGGGTTATGATCCGGTACTATAGCCAAAGGGTTGGTTTCTTCAGGTATGTCATCTTCACCAATCCTAGCCAAGTGAGCAGCAGTATTATTATTAGTATTCATAACATCAGTAGTCTCGTTTGTTGTCTCTATAGCTGAACCTGCAAGAACCAAAGCGTTGAATTCTCTGCTCATGGTTGTAAAGATTTCACTTGTTGCACCTTCACTAGACATGGACATGGATGATGATCTATGGCTGCTAGTTTCCCAAGCTTCTCTTCTACGGCCGCGATTATTCACCGGAGGGGGTTGAGGTGGTGTCAGAGCATGGATGTCTCTGATGGGTTCATCCTCTTGATTATCAAGATCATGATCATGATCTTGCTCTCCATTGGTGATTGCTCTTTGAGGATTTAACATGAGAGAGAGTTTTTGTTTTTTTTTTTTTTTTTTTTTTTTTTTTTGGTATTATGCGATATAATGAATTATGAAGTGAAATTGAAAGTGAAGAAGGTTGTTATTGTGTTTGTTTTTGAAAGGTTTTGAAGGGATATGAACCAGAAACATGCCAAAGGAGACAAGTTAATTAGAAGAGAAGGACTGAAGGCGAAGTAAAATTAATGCTAACGTCGATACTGATTGGTTCATAATAAAGTAAATAAGATCCTCGAGATGAAACTATGTGAGAGTTACAGATAAAACAGGATAATGCATGCTTTAGATATTGAATGTTTTTTTTGGGTACAAGTCGGATTAGCCCTTTATCTTTTGTGTATTTCTTTTTATTCCCACGTATTATAAGATTTTCATAATTTCTGCCTTTATTCAATTGAAAGAAAATATTTCAAAATCAGGAAGTATAAGACACAATGTTTGTATGTGAACTGATGATAAGGCAAACAATGTGTATTAAAGAATGTCATGTATTAAGAAGAACAATTGTAAATGATTAAGTAAGGGGCTCCTCTAGGCAGTTCGATTGGTCATAAATGTGCTTTGCGCATGCAGTCATCGGAGCTCGAGTAGTAATATATAGATATGGTTGGTATATATATTTAGTGGTTGTGATTAGGGATGGCAGTGGGTAGGGTAGGGTGCGGGTTTGCCATTACCAAACCCGCACCCGCATATGTAAATGAATTACCAAACCCGCACCATATCCGTTGCGGGTTTTAATTTTCATTACCAAACCCGCACCGCATATAAAAATAAATTACCAAACCCGCAATGGTACCCAACGGATTTTTTGCGGGTTTTTAAATATTGAATTATTTTGTGTTCTTAATAATATATTTTTTAATTAAATAATTTATTTTTAATCGCTAGCTGTAGTTTTCACATTTATTTTTCATTTGACATATATAACATGCAATGTATGTATATACAATACATAGATAATATAATGTATGAAAGACTCGGTACCATATGTTTATTTTTTCATATAAACATAATTAAAACAAGTTCTTCCTTTCATAATTATAATGATCTAAGTTTTCCAACTCAATCGACAATAAGCTAAAAAGTAATCACCAACCTTTGGTCATATTTTTATGCTAAGTGTAATGAAAATGATGCTTACAAGACTCAAGTGGTGTAAGTGTAATGAAGAAGCAGGAAAGCTAATGAAGTTGCAGCAAACACTAGCTTATTTTGCTTCTCTCCCGTTTCTGATCATGTGAACTTAATCAAAATTTTTGTATTATAATTTTATTAACAAGTGTGATAAAAAAAAAAACAATAATAGTCATGCAAAAAATCTCCAGTTGGGCAGGTTGCGGGTTGCGGCTGAGTGGGAGTGTGGAACTGTGGATTAATGTTTTAGGTTTAGGTTTTGTTAGTTGTTTTTGTATGAAGGTTTTTTATATTGTCCTAAAAATATTAATTAATAAAAAATAATATTGCGGGTATGTGGATACCCGCAGCGGATACCCGCATTTTTTTCTTAAATACCAAACCCGCACCGCACCCGCAGCGGGTTTTGCTTTAAATTACCAAACCCGCACCGCACCCACTAATATATTTACTAAATCCTACCCATTGCGGGCGGGTTTTTGCGGATTTGCGGGTTTGTGGGTAAAATTGCCATCCCTAGTTGTGATGAGTTGTGTGTCCAAAACTGACAATATCTACTTAATTATTTGTTAGTCATGGGCTATTGCAATTAGTCTCAAAGTCGACTCACGACCTGATATATAGATGAATATGTTTTCTTTAAATGATTTCATTTAGTTATGTTCCCGTTGGGGAAGAACATAATATCATACATAGCTAGCAAGAGAGTTCCCGTAATGCTTTTATAAGCATTGGGTTCTCCTAACCTAGTGTGGACTTTTTGAGTTACAAAGTGTAATAATAAAACGGTGATGTGATGTGTGTCCAAAAAATAAAGAGCGATATATAGAGGCTAAAATGTGACTAAATAAAGATTAAAATCACTTACAAAATATTAGTACTTTGTAACTAAAATTATATTTAACCACAAAGTATCAGTACTTTGTGAATAGTTTTAGTCCCCATTTAATTATTTTTTTAGTCTTCTATCATTTTTCAAGGATAAATATCTACTCAATTACTAGGTCGGGGCTGGAATTTAATGGGTTAGGTTTAGTTCTTATATATCCTCATCCAAACTTATGTGTGTATGTATGTATGTATGTAATGGACACTTTTTCTCTCGAGTCACTACTGCAATAAGGCATAAAGAAGTCGGTTTTTAAACGATGTCTATTAGTTTAGACATCGGTTTCAAAAGTGTTTTTTATTCAAGTGTTGTTAAAGCTTTCTTCTTTTTAGATCATTTAATAACTGATGTTATAAATATTTCGAAAGACATCGATTATTCGTAAAAGCGATGTCTTTCGAATTGTCATAGAAATCGGTATTTTTATTAATTTCTGATGTCTTTATATTTGTGAAATGAAATCGGTTTGATTAAAACCGACTTCATATCTATTTGAATAGAAATCGCTTATACAAAATGATGTCTTTAAGTAAAAAAAGAAATCAATTTTTATTATATCATAACCGTTTTTAAATGTTTTGTCAACTAATGTCTTAAAATTCATATGCTTTAAAATAAAACCGATATCTTTTACTTACCAAATCGGTTAAGTGGTAAACCGATTTCTTTTAAAGTGCTGGCTATTCCTATTATTGTAGTAGTGAGTTTTTAGGTTTTACTACTTATCTCTTCTTTTTTTTAATAATATCTTATTACTCTCTTGAGATCAAATTTAAAAAATAAAAACAAATTACAAACAAATTTATGGTTAGGATGAGTTTTTTTTTTTTTTTTTTTTTTTTTTTGTGTGAACGTCTTGACATGAGGGGCTAATTAAGTATTATGAAATTATAAAGGGGTAAGTGGTTGAAACTAAAAATTATATATGTAAAGATAATTCTTATGTTTGTTAGATAGTATAAAAGTCATTTTCGCCTATTATCTACTAGTCAAGTTTCATGTGATCATTTGTTATTTGAAAGGTTAATGGATTCGTACATGAAGATTTTTACCTTTTATTTTGTAAATGGTTAATTAGTTATACCTATTCAACCTCAAACGCTACCAAACCTATCTCTACAAATTTGGCATATGTATGGGATGGCAAGTGTTAACCAATTACATTTGTTGACGACTGTTTTTCGTTTCAGGAGCGATTTGGAAAAATCGATTCCTTGAAGTAAAACCCCCCCAAGAAGTGAATTTGTTTGGTTTGTTGGGAACCAAAGCACACTTGGCAGACAAACAAGGAAACACACAGATAAAAATAGAGTATTTAACGTGGTTCGGCGAAATGGATCCAACCTACGTCCACGGATGCAACATAAATAAAATCTTTTATTAGGAGCTCGAGTCATATCGACCTGCTCTATCTCTCTCTCCCTTAAGCTTTTTGCTCTCCTTTATAAACTATCATAATGCTAAAATTACCAGCAAAATAATTAGCCTACTGCCAGAAAAATTAACCCTATTACAATGAGTTCTCAACCCTTTTCTATAGTGTGTCGAATTCCATTATTATACCACTTCGTGACGTCAGCCACGTGACCATATCATCATTGCGTAGGATATCTTCCCCAATCACTCTAAAAATAGTAGCTCTATCATCTGACACAACTACTTCATGTCATCTGAAACTTATTAATTCACATTTTTTAGTAATTGCTACACACTCTGCCCATGTGTCAATCTATATTCCAACCATTCACGCGGTTTCATGTGTCAGTGGATAAGCTTGAGGCTTTCTTCCATCCTATCAGTTGTTGACCGACTCCCATCACATCAACCCTTGGGAGGCTCAAACTTCCGTTTAGGATTTACGTCGCCTGTACGTGAGAACAGTACTACAACCCCGGCCTGTATCCCCGGCTCGGTATATCAAAATGTGGGACGCCCTTACTTGCTCCTTTTACCAGGTCGGGTTGGTAGAAATATATTTACTTCTCTCTCCTTATCTTCAAAAGGGTCAAGCCAATATTAAGCTTCTCGGCCGCTTTAGTTATGGCCATGTAGAAACATTGTGAAATAATTTCCCCTGATGAAAGACTAAACTGATATGATTTTCTTCTACCTTGCATCTTCTAATGATCAATTTCCTATGTTTCTTTATTTTTGATAAGCTTCCTCAGGTGTATATGACTGTGTCTCAGTTGGCTTACTCCAAACCTTACTCCATTGTTACAAGTATAAGACATATCTTCCGACGGCCTCGGGTTAGTCTTCATATGTGCCTCGGGCTCTAGTCATCTATTCTGACTTCTTATCCTTACGAAGATTTTTGATTTTCATCTATTAAGCGCTAAAAACCCATTCTACCCCTCTTCAGGCTTCACAGTTCTTCGGGGCAGAAAATCACCATCAACATTTGTCCCATAGTTCTCGGTATCAATGAGTTGGTAAGTTGATGCCGAAAACTATAATAAATATGGTGGTTTCTTCTTACGTTGATGCTCAATTTTTGATCAAGTCTAGAATCCCAAATCTTACCCACCTCAGAACGGGTTCCATGGCTGCAAGCTTCAATGCTCCTTGTGAAGATCCATGTCGGGTTCACAATCCCAATCTAGCACCTCTATTTCTGGCCCATTACTCGGTCATCTATTCTACTAGGCCTTTTAGGACTGAAGAAATCGACCTGAACTATTTCTGGTCAGTCCATCCTTTGACTTCTCTGCTTGAAAAAGCTCATCTTGTGCCACATGGAGCTGATTATAGGCTTTTGACGTGCTGCAATCCCGGAAGGGAATGACTTGCCAATGTCTGGAAAACAAAATATAAAACATGAGGGAAAGCCAACATCAGGCCATCAATCAAAAATGAGGCCTCGACGGGACATAACCCAGCCCCATGTTGTTCTGATAATTAAAAGCCATAGGGAAAAGACCGATCCCAAGCCATCTAAGTTAATGGGCCGCAATGGAACGATCCTTCTTGCAAAAACACACAGTAGTAGAGCCTCGGCGAGACATAACCCAGTCCCGAGCTGATACAATTACGCGTCTATAAGGGAATATTCCCTCATTGTGATGCCAATATTTTACCATAGGGAGAAACTCCAACCCCATGCCGATGAGTGGAACAAGGCCTCGGTGGGACATAACCCGACTCCGAACGATCAAATAAACTGGCTACAAGGGAATGTACCCTCCTTTATACCATCAACATGGCCTCGATGGAACAAATTTAGTCCCGAGCCATCAAATAAACTGGCCACAAGGGAAGGTACCCTCCTTGTGCCATCAATATGGCCTCGGCGGAATGAATGCAGTCTCGAACAATCAAATTTCTTTCCAAGACTTAATCAGGATGAAAGATTTTCAACCTTTGGTAGTCATTATGGAGACTGGAAATGGCGTCCTACACCGAGTCATCCATCAAAAATAAAAACCAAGATAAAAATAAGACAAACATAACGAGGGTGACGTGTCATACATCTCGTATTGTCCCAAAAGAAACAGCAAGGGAGCCTGAGACAGCGTCCTGCCCCATGCTACCCAAAATAATAATTTTGAACCTTACAGTCCAACATCTCAGAGAACCGAGCTACGGATGGAGGGGGCGGCCAACGTCATGGGATTTTTCCATGCTAGGCAGTCCCCGAGTCTATAAACACCATGGACACCCTCAAGCCTTCCTCGTGCTATGCTCATAAGGATCTGAAATAGAACGACCAATGCCACAAGGGCATTATTCTTCCTCGTGCTAGGCAAGCCTTGATGCTGCAAACGCCACGGAGGCTCGTGAGCCTTCCCCATGCTATGTACCTCCAACATTGGGCAGCAAATACCATGGGGGAATTATTCCTCCTCACGCTATGCAAACCCAGAGGTACCGCAGTACCACAACCATTCACTATTCATATGTGTTATATTACCTTGAGGCACCAAACGCTACGCCAACTCATTCACCGAGCGTGCTATGGATACTCGAGTCTCCAAACGTCACACAAATCTTCATGTTATACTCCTCAAATATGCAAGTCATTGGATATTAACGTTCTCGCCCGATGGTTTGATAATGACACCGAGGATTGGCATGCCGCGTGGTGGACGTTTTTCCCACATGCTTTGTATCCCTTCATGTGTTTCGACCACAAGTATCTTTCAAGAATTTTATACATGTCTTTCCCGCTCAAATAATAAGCAAACATAGATGAGCGAGTTTTTATTTAAGAAAGGGAAATACTTATTCATATTCAAATGATCTACATCCATTCTTATAACTCTTTGAGGGTCATTCTAAGATAAGGTATATTGAAAGTATTTTCTCAATATCTCTGCATTCCAATGCTTCTTGAGTCGGGTACTGTCCAGCTGCTCCAAATGATAGGTACCCTGTTGACTTCAGTAACACTATAAGGTCATTCTTATTTGGCCCCCAATGAACCCTCTTCGGGCTTCTTTGTGTTCAAGGTAACTCTCCTCAAAACTAAGTCACCGGGAAGGAAGTATCGTATCTGAACCCTCTTATTATAGAAACGTGTCATCCTCTACTGATACATTATCGTCCTGAGCTCTGATCTCACCATAATCTCTTCTATAAGATCAAGATAGTGCTTGACGAGTTCTTCATTCTTCCTTTCTTCAAAGTGCTGCACCTGGTGGGATGCCATTCTGATCTCTACAGGGATGACCCATTCACAATCGTAAGCCAGAGAAAATGAGGTCTCCCTCTTAGAATCTTTGTAGGTCGTCTGATATGCCCAAAATGTTAGGGTTGGTGCTCAGAGTGCCAATCTGGATCGTATTTATGTCTGATTCATGAATATGAGCAATTCTATTTTCCATAATATTACTTATTTAATGATAACACCTATTGTCTTTTATACACATATTCGATCTATTTATGATTAGATTGAAACTAAATCTGATTTAGTGATACGTGTGTATTAG
Organism: Zanthoxylum bungeanum; assembly: GCA_019454045.1. NCBI lineage: Eukaryota > Viridiplantae > Streptophyta > Magnoliopsida > Sapindales > Rutaceae > Zanthoxylum > Zanthoxylum bungeanum. Next base: position 45,156 of record SKCR01039986.1, read on the forward strand.
ACAAAGACCCTATAATTTACAACGTAACGCGCATTTACAACATAGTTTGTAATTGACATTGGGAAGCGCACTATAAGATGTATATCCTTAAATAAAGTTCCTGGTCAAGATTTACTAACACGGGTCAGTTAGTAAAATCCGCTGAGACCAGTACATGTCGTATATCGTGACTTGGTCCTATGGTTTATCTCAATGAACCATGAGTCTCGGGAGACTCGTATAAACCTGTAGGTGTTTATTTGATAAACATTAAACGACTCACTGAAGATTTCCTAATAGATGGTACACCAACATCAATAGGAATCTTCTCGAGTTGAGCGAGCATAGTGGTCCTTCGACTTGAGATACCACAGTGGGATATATGAGTTATCCTTCACACTTTGATGGTAGTCACGTCACCAATCTATTTAGATCAGACCTCCGCCTATTCGTTGGGTGTGGACTGATGCTCATGATATCCAGTGCGTATCAAGATAAGATCCGTCAGTCCTGTGTACATGGCATAGACATCCTCACGTGTTTACGATCTAGTAAATCCATGGTCGTGGTATAACTTCGGAAATTAGTTTCGAGTGTTATTTAGAGATCGTAAATTGAAAGTCGACTATATTATACTGAACAAATTTGATTTTCTCATCTATATCTCAGGTATAATATGGATAGCCTGTGACGGAAGGATTATACGTATGCAATGACCTCGGCTTGCATAGTTTAGCGAGATTATCCGTGGTCGTCAAAATTCATGAGTGGGTGAATTATGGAGACGAAATTGGATTTCGTGACGGATAAACCTAAACTTAGAGAGTCCCACAATATGAAGTGTACTCGTTGAGCACTTGGGCAACACGTTATGAATAATATAGATTATTCATAATACTTCATCAGATTAAATCAGTTAATTCGAATCGTTTAATCGGTTAAACAAAAACATATGCTTTCGGGAATTTTAGTCATTCGTAATTAATATGTATTTGTATTTTATACAAAATTTGATTTGATACATATTAATTATTCGTCAAATGAGATTTTGACACATGCCATTAATATATGTATTTGTTATTTATTGTAAATAAAAATACATATATAATAATAATTATATTAATTGATTATTTGGATATTTAATTGTTAAATATTTAAATGATTAATTAATAAACTTTTTTCATAAATGTTAAGAAATTTGTCCAATTATTATTGGTTCACTTGGCATGATTTTATTAAGATTAATGTGTGTGAATTTTATTTGCTAACATAAGTTTTACTTTTATTTAATTTGATTAAATTTTAAATATGCCCAAAATACCCTAAAAGTCGGCAATAACAAGTTAAAAAGGGGAAAATTTTGTTTTCTCTTTCTTCAACCATCACCATTGCCGTGAGCCTCAAAGAAAAATGGGTCTCAAATTTGGTTTGAAGAATCCATGAAGAAATGAAGGAAAATCAAGAAAAAAGGTTTAGGAAACAAGAGATTAAAGGTAATCTACTTTAACCCTAAGCTTGGAAATTTAGTTTCTTGTTTCTTGATGATCTAGAAAGGTTCTAGGGTTCCTTTAATTCTGAAAAATTGGGGCTTTTGGTTGTGGATGATGAATTGGAAGTGTTGATGCATGTGTGAAGTAGTTTTGGATGGAATTAATGTAATTATTATCCAATTTATTCATTTGATGACATGTTGCCATTCTAGAGTGTTATGACCACTCTTGTAACACCTAGAATTATTCTTGGGTGCTTCATGTGTGGTGACTTTGATTGGTATTGTGGATTAATTGGATTAATCTTGAAAATTAGATTTAAAGCATGAAATTTGATAATTTCGGTTTCTGGATCAGTTCTGGAAAACCTAGAAATCTTGTGATGAATTTTATGTCATATGAATTTATTGGATGTGTTTTGGGAGTTGGAATAATTTCCGGAAAGTATTTCGGAGTTGAAATAAGTGAAAACGGTGAAAAACGGCGTTACCGGGTAACTTTTGAGCCAACCGGGTGACGGCTGCCCAAACTGTGAATTGGTCACTGTTCGGGAAGCCCATGGACTTCCCTAACACTATTGGGGCTGACTTGGGCAGTCCCCATAAGTGTTGGGTAGTCGGTTCGATCAAAAATGTGTTTTAAGCCATTTTACGGAAAAACATTTTCGTAAAAGTTTCGCGACGTTTTTTAACTATTTATGTTGTTATTTGATATCGAATAAATGTTTTTAGGTGAAATATGAATGAATTATTCATTTAATATATTGAATAATTTGTTCGGTAATTTAAAATTTTTAAAATTACGATTTCGCCCGAACAGCACTTCCGTCGCGCCCTTCGCCCAAAACCCCAACACACAAGACCTCTGGAAGATCCTCAACCCACAGACCCTTACAGGACTCGAGCCTTGCTTTCAAATTATTCTTGATGGCTTTGTTCGCCACTTCTACTTGCCCGTTAGACTTCGGGTGAGCAGGTGAGGTAAATCTCAACGTAATCTGAAGGTCTTCACAAAACGTCCTGAAGCTCTTACTGTCGAACTGCTTCTCATTGTCTGTAATGATAGCCCGGGGTATCCCGAACCAGCACACAATACTTTTTTTTTGACAAAATCTGTTAATTTTTTCTCAGTTATTGCGGACAATGGCTCAACCTCTATTCATTTTGTGAAATAGTCTATTACAACGATTGCGAACTTGGCCTGACCCCGACCCGTAGGCATCGTCCAGATGATGTTCAATCTCCATTGGGAAAATGACCAAGGACTTGACAATGTGGTCAATTTTTTGGGCGGTTGGTGAGGTATGTTGGTGTTCCTCTGACACCCATCACAAGCCCGGGCGACCCCGACCCCGTTCTGATGTATTTTCACAAATTCCCTCATGAATTTCTATAAGTACATAATTAGCCTCTTCGGGCCCCTGATATCTCAAGTACGACGTTGTGTACCCTCTTTTGTATAATACTCCATTTATCAAACAAAATTTGGCGCATCGATACTTCAGTCTCTTTGCCTTTTTCTTCTCATCTGATACGTCCCTTGTTTCTAAGTTCTTCTTGATTGGGTCCATCCAGGATGACCCCCTTCGATCTCTACCTCCATAACATCGGGTACCCCCACATTTTTTTATTGCAAGTTCCCCAACGGAATGGTTCGAGGAATCTTTGACTTGATGGAGGATGCAAGCTGAGCCAATGAGTCTGCATGTTGGTTTTTCTCATGTACGACTTGTTCAAACGTCACATTCCCCATCCTTTCTACAAATACCTTCACCTTGGCATGATAAGCTATCGTGTTTGGCTTCATTTCTTGGAACTCACCATTCAGCTACTGAACCGCCAACTGTGAATCACTTTTCACCACCACATCTCTTACCCCAATTGCTTCGCATAGCCTCAGTTCGGCAAAAATTGCTTCAAATTCGGCCTCATTATTGGTTGCCTCAAAGGAAAATCTCAGGGCATATCCTAAATTCTCGCATTCACTACTTTTGAGAATCACACCAGCTCCACCTTCTTTTGAGCTGACTGAACCATCAACAAATAGCTCTAACTTCACTTCTCTCACTATCATAATCTGAGGGCCAGTGAATTCCTAGATAAAATTTGCTAATGTTTGGCCCTTGATTGACACCCAATGCATGTAGGATATATCATACTCGCTGAGTTCCATGAACTAGTTCACTAGACGACCCGAGGTCTCCGGATTATGTAAGATCTTCCTTAGCGGGTGGTCGGTATATACCCCAATGGGGTGGGCTTGGAAATAGGTTCGTAACTTCTTTGCTGCGGTGACTAAAGATAAAGCCACCAGTTCGTGGGTCGGGTATCGTGTTTCAGCATCCAATAGGGCCTTACTAGTATAGTACACTGGCTTTTGAATTTTTTCTACTTTCTTTACTAATACCGAACTTACAGTATATTTAGAAACGGCCAAGTACAAGAACAAAATCTCGGTGGTCCCATGCAAAGACATTTGCATACTCCTTCAGAAAATCCAGCAGCCGTTTCCTCAAATTTTGCTCCAACCCTGTCCCAACCTTTATTACCTTCCCTCGGCCAAAAAACTCCTCCATCTTCAGCTCTTCCCCTGCCCCTAACTGGGCTGGTTCGCCGGGACAAGGATCAGCTGACTTTGCTTCTGCTGTATCTTTTTTCTACAACGACGTTTCCTTTCTCGCCTGGGACAGTTATTGGCCTGTATAGAATCCGAGCTTCTCATTCTTTTTTTTCCTATTCGCTCTTACCTTTTTAATACAATAAGATTCTTTAGAAGTAGTAGCGAAGCAACTCCTAGCCACCTTATGGCTTCCACAAACAACTCCAACTCTTTCCCGAGGAGGGAATTTCAACTTCAGATGGTAACACGACATAACTGACATTGACTTCATCATAAAGAGTCTCCACAATGTTACCTGATAGCTGCTCATGCAATCTGCTACTGTGAAATCCATCATAATAATTCGGGTGTGGGGAACTGTCCTAATAGTCATTGTTAACTGTATCCGGCTCTGCGGGACCATGGTTGCTCCCCTAAACTCGTACAACGGTATTGCGTCCTGGATCAAAGTTGTGTACCACACGCCCGAATCGTTTAAGGCTTCATTGGAGATAATATCCACTGTGCTCCTGGGATTTACCAGTATCCTATCCACCTCGGCCCCACCGATATTGGGCTTGATTATCTGTGTGTCATCATGAGGGTAGTTGACCTTCTGGGCGTCCTCCTCGGTGAATATTATGGGCACCGATATGGTCTTCTAGATTCTTGGGGCCCATTCCGTTGTCAGCACCTCCGAGTCTTTACTTCGGCAATAATTCTTTTTGGCTCGGTTAGAATCTCCAGCCAATGTCATCCCCCCCGCTATTGTGAGCATATGCATTTTTCCTTTTACTGTCTCTTCTCTTCTTCCGCTAGGGCCTTCTTCATTTCTCCCTCATGCTTTCTTTTCTAACTTATCAATCTTCTTCAACATAGCCTTCATGAAGGTTTGGGTTGTTTCCATTTTCCTTCAAGCATCTTCTCTCTCGTTTCGCAGGGTTTCTTCCATTTTCTCCATCCACTCCGCCATAGAAGCCTCTGAAATTCTTTGGTTTCCGTCTCATGCCATTGTCTTAGTGTGTTTGCCACTTTTCGTACCAGTTCCCTATAGAAGGCGCCAACTGTTGACAATTATTTTTCATTCCATGGGCGATTTGGGAAAATCGATTCCTCGAACAAAACCTGCACAAGCAGTGAATTTGTTTGGTTTGTTGGGAACCAAAGTAAACTTGACAGACAAACAAGGAAACACACAGATAAAAACAGAGGATTTAACGTGGTTCGGCGGAATTAATCCAACCTACGTCAACAGATGCAAGTGAAATAAAATCTTTTATTATGAGGTCGGGTCAGATCGACTTGCTCTATCTCTATCTCCCTTAAGATTTTTGCTCTCATTTACAAGCTATCATAATGCTAAAATTTCCAGCAAAACAATTCGTGAAATTTGCTAAAATTTCCAGCAAAACAATTCGTTAATTTCCAGAAAAATTAACCCCCCTTACAATGAGTTCTCAACCTCTTTATATAGTGTGTCGAATTCCACTATTATACCAATTCGTGACGTCAGCCACATTACCTTGTCATCATTGCACTTGCTCTCTTCCTCAATCACTCTACAAATAGTAGATTTGCCATCTGACACAACTACTCATTGTCATCTGAAACTCATTAATTCATATTTTTTTGGTAACTCCTACACACTCTGCCTATATGCTAACCTGTATTTCAACCATTCACGCGGTTTCGTGTGTCAATGGATAAGCCTGGAGTTCTCTTTCATACCATCAGCCACTGACATAATCATATCTCATCAGCCATTGGGAGGTTCGAACTTTCATTTAGGGCTTACGTCTCACATATGTGAGAATAGTACTACAACCCTAACCTGTATTCCCGGGTCGGTGTATCAAAATGGAGGACGCCTCTACTTGCTCCTTTTAACTAGTCGGTTGGTAGAAATGCCTTTACTTATCTCTCATTATCTTCAAAAGGGTCAAGCCAAAATTAAGCTCTTCGGCCGCTTTAATTATGGGCATGTAGAAACATTGAGAAATTGCTTCCCCTGATGAAAGTCTAAATTGTTATGATTTTCTTCTAACTTGCATCTTCTAATGATCATTTTCATATGTTTCTTTGTTTCTGATAAGCTTCCTCATGTGTATGTTACCGTGCCTCAGTTGACTTACACCAAATCTTACTCCATTTGTTACAAGTATAAAACATATTTTTTAACGGCCTCAGATCAATCTTCATCTACGTTTCGGGCTCTGATCCTCTACTCTGACTTCTCATCCTCACAAAGTGGCTCATTGATGCTTTGGTCCATAACTTTGGTAATTTATTGTTTGAATTTAAAGTCTTTCTATTGAAATGTTTCATTTTCATAGTGTTTTTTTTAATGAGTTTATTATATATTTGTATATTTTGATAGGCAAAATCCAAATTACATTTTTTAGCCCCCTAACTCTATTAGAATTTGAATTGAGTGATCAGTTTCTTGAAAATCACTTATCATTTATTTAAAATTTAACATAAGACATTTATTACACAAGTTGGTTTCAACTTATAAGAGGGGAACTTTTTTGAATATTATAATATGTCTACTAATATTAACTAGAAATCTGTTCTAAAAATATATTAAATTCCAAATAAAGAAAAATTATACTCCCACAAATGCATGAAGAGAAACTTGAATCCTTAACATTAAGAAATGAAGTGACAATTATCAGATCAAAATGTTATTTTCGAAAGATGTGAGTTAAAAGTCAAAACCGTCACACTTCTTGTGAAAATGATGAAGTGGTGTGGAAATGAAGAGAGTCGAGAAATGAAAATCATAAATAAAAATTCAAAATCTTTTTAGGTCAAAATTATAAATAATCAAAACAAAAAGGAGCAACCTCAAAAAAGGTCCTAATATTTTACTTTTCTATTTTGTTAGAAGTGTCGGCCGAAGAGATTTTGTGTGGAGCCCACAAATATTAGGTAGTGCGTGTGGACCAGTCCAAAAACCTGCTGATTAGTTACACGTGGCATACATTTAATTGTTAATGGACCCCACAAAATGAACCTACGTAGATCACTCCATGCACGTGCTAACGTAATACCACCAGATACACGCCACGTGTGCGGTAACACTGACATTACCCTTTTTCCAAGTATCCAAGATGGCCACGTCTCGCGTGATAATTAAACAAGTGTTACCATTACATTACCCTTAATAATTAAGTGTTTATCATTTTCTTTTATAAACAGCTAAAAATTGAAAAAGATATAACGAAAGGTGCCTAATATTGATCAATGAGAGGTTAACAAGTGTAACCTTGTGATGTAAAAGAAGTGTAATAATGTGAAAGTGGAATGTGACATGTGTACCCTATTATGTAACAAAGTTGTCACACGTGTTAATGAATGTATTAGGACTTAGGTATTTGAGAGTGATCGATCAAGATACCAGTGATGTTTTAGTTAGTTAAATAATTTTGATCAATTTTGTAATGCTAATTATTATATTTGCTAAGATAAGGACGACTTTAATGTATCAATGTATCACATCATATGGCCGTCTTCAATTGCAAGTATACATATATTTTTTTTTTTTTTGATGAAATTCTCAACACATATTTATTCTTTTAAAAAATATGAATGTATTAAGCTTTCATTGAATTTTATAAGATTCCATGAGAATGTTGACGTGGTAGGTATGTGCGCCGACGTGGTAAATGAGCTAATGTGGTATGGGATATGAATTTACATGGCAATAAAAAATTTGACGCAGATAATCACAGTCATCATATATCAAAAGATGATATCCGAGATATTTTATATTTCATCTGTTTTAGATTTAGTCCAGTTACTATCTTATTTCATTTCCATTTAAAATTTGTATTCGAGTTCATTTAAAAGCAATTCTTACTGAAGTGGGACACGTCTACTTTTATGGTGAGATGCCAAATGTCCTGAAAAGTCATTCAAAGCGAGCATGACACACTATGTGAAAATATGCCTAGATAATTCGTGATAATTTCTGGAAAAAAAATCATTCTATCACATATTCTGATAAACTGACGATAGAATATATATTTTATGTCATGAAATTTTCGACGGACTTATGACAGAATATTGTCTGTCACAAAAGTCTGTAACGGACTTATGACAAAATATTATCAGTCACAAGTTAAATCTATCACAAGTCGCAAAACTCGTGAAGCAGATCTGGATCGTCGCTACTAGTTCACTCTCTGTATCGTCACCACTGGTAAAAGCTTTGCCCTTTTTCTCTTTTTTTTACTGCTTTCATGGAATTGCATATTGAATTGCCTGTTCATTTTTCTTGTCATGTTATTCTGATAGCTGATGGGTGAATATTTGGAACTTGAATCGAGAGTTTGATTAGGATTTTGATAGAGAGAGAGAGAGAAAAAAGGAAAATTTTGGGGGGAAAAGATTGAAACCCTATAGTCCTTGAGGATCTGGTTACCATTTTCACACTGAGCAAATGATTCCCTTTTGTGTATAATCATGATAGACTTTGTTCTGTTAACTGCCTTTTCAATCTTTGTTTCAATTTCATGTACGCAGTTTGTAATTGTATCCACTTTTGATTGTTCCTTGTTGGAGTCAGGAATGGACCTTGGGAATACATGAAGAACTTTGATGACAAGATCCATGCATGCACCAGTAATTTACATGTTTCATTAAGTAAGGTAAATCTATTCATGTTTTTTGTCGTTGTTGTGGTATTTCTTCTTTATTTACATTTATGGTGTGTTTACTTAAGGGTAATGTGAATGGAGGAATGTGAATCATTTCCAATAAGGTTGTTTACTTCATAAAATTGAGTAGAAATGAGAATGTGAATGAGAATGGGGCCCACAAATTTAGGAATGAGGAATGATAATCTCATTCCCATCACACCCCATGGGAATGAAATTCTCATTCCCATTATTGATGGGAAATTACAACATTGTCCATAATATAATTAATTAATATTAATTTATAAATAATAAATAATAAATAAAATTAATAATAAATAATAATAAATAATAATTTAATAAAAGAATAATTTAATATTTAGTAATTTAATACATTAATAATTAATTAATACTTAAATAATAAATAATAAATAAAAACTATTAATCAATAATTAATAATAAAATAATATTTAATATTTAAATAAAAGAATAATTTAACATTGAGTAATTTAATACATCAAAAAATTAATAATAATTAATATATAATAAATTAATATATAATTATAACTAAGGGTATTTTTGTAACTTTTTAACAATTCATTCTGATTACTGAACAAAGTAAACACATCAATGGTAATACTGCTTCATTCTGATTCTGATTCCTACAGTTAAGTAAACAACTTATTCTGATTCTGATTTACCATTCCCATTCCAGTTCATTCCGATTCCAATTCATTCCGATTCCATCTCATTCCGATTACGAGTACGTAAACGCACCATTATGGTATTCTTATTTGCCGCATAATCATTTTTCTTATTCTTCAAGAGGCTCTTAAACTTCTGCCTTTACACACCTTTGGTAATGTTGTTGGAGTTGGTGCTTGAAGCGTCAATCTAACTAATGTACTGTACATTATATTTTATTATTTATTAATAAAATAACTACATTTTCATCTCAACTTTATTATGGTAATGTCATTTGCATATTAGATTGATATATATAAATATACTGAGAATGACATCGACCTTAGAATAGTCATGTAGTAATACTCGACACTGGGTGGTCCTGTAACATCCACGATCTGGGAGACGTTACCGACAGGGAATAGACCATACTACTCCCCTGAGCCTCTGACTTCCCACCATAAACAATAATAATACTCTTTTATTAATCAAAATCTTAAACATGGGACCAACGCCCAAACTCATCAACATAAGATATAAACTTAATACTTATAACTGTAAATTTCATAACACTAGCTTGACATGACTATCACATTACTCAAGACTTATACAAGACTTCTGACTGGACTCTCACTTCTTCTGACTTGTACTAGTGGACTCCATCCCTAGTAACTGTATCAGTATTCGTCCTTCCGAGCCTGTCCTCCGAGAAACCTGCAAGACAAGGAAATTGGAAGGGGGTTTAGATCGCACAACGATCTAAGTGAGTGGATGAAAAACTAAAATATTGTTATAAAAATGTTTGATTTTAAAGCCAAAAGTTTAAGAAAACGGTTTTATACCAAAAACTTGTTTTCTATCTGAAATCTTTGAGCTTCTTTCTAAAAACCTATCTTTATGAAATCTACTTTTGAAGGTCTGGTTTTCTGAAAATTGTGTCTAAAATCTGATCTCTGAAAACTATTTTCTGAAAGCGTGGTAACTGAAAACTGGTATGTCTCTAAAAAACTTGACGCATGGGGGGCGTTACGTATCGCAGTCCCCGCATACGCCTAACTAGAGCCAATAGTGAAAATCCATGACTTTGGGGCGTTACGTTTCACCGTCCCCCAAAGAATGCCACTACTGTCCCTGAAACTGGTGGTCTTGGGGCGTTACGTATCGTCGTCCCCCAAGCCACTGAACTAGAACTGGGGGTGCAGATCTATGCTACCCTCCAAGCTTTGAAACTAGGGTATATGGGCGTTATGTATCGCCATCCCCCTAGCATTAAGCTAGGATCTGGGAGCGTTACGTATCACCGTCCCCTAGTCCACTACATGTGCACATGTTCTCTCTATCCGTCAATTCCAAACTGTATCGAGTTGCATACTGAGGTAGGTTTTTCTCCCATGCCTCGAAAATCATAAAACTTATGCTTTGAATCTCAAAACTGTATAAAATATTTTCTGAAAAATATATTTCTTTTCTCAAAAGTAACTTTGCATGAATTAACTGTAATGGAAAATCATCTATGCCCTATAGCGTAAGAATTTAAGTCTGAAACAAAAATAACAAAATAGAAGTCAATTTAAAAGAAGAGTGTCCACTCACTATTTTGGAGTTCCGCTAGCCTTCCTTTGCTTCGCTGAAGAGCTTGTAGTTCCTGCGATGATCTATCGTTGATAAATTTGATTAGAAACTGGACTAAAAATATATCGATCGAAACGAGCTAGGTTTGCTTATTCAAGTAAGGATTATCATTTTGAGGGTGTCTTATTCTTATCATGATGTAATATGTACATACGAGTCGATTCGAGACTTATAAGGTAGCCTCTAACATGTTCAGATAATACTGAGATGATTTGAAACTGAATTGGCACATATTTGACCACGCGTCGCGACTCCCTTCATCCAGAGGGATGCCTAAGCTTTTGTCGTGCACGTCGAGATGCACGGTCTTTTCGTGTCGCGACGCGTCTTGCACCAGAAGCGTTTCTGGAAAATTTTCCAGATCGCGACGCAGGACCAATTTTTGGTCTTAAACTCATTCTTTTATTCTTAACTTGTTCAATGTTTTCCCCCATACAATTCACACAAGAAAATTACCTCAATAACCAATCAAAACACCACTAATCAACATCATCTTAATGCCAAATCATATCCAATCCTATCATCTATACTCAATCTTATTTCCAAAATCTAGCAAATTGGGGATTTCTACAACCATTATTTTCTCATCACACAACCCATGTAAATATCAATTACTATAATTTAACAATATCATCTATCAATAAATCATTAAAAACATCAAAGTTCAAAACTTGGGTTAAGGTTTCATTACCTTCTTCTTTTGAAATTCTTCATTATCCAAGCCCATGGTCAACAATGATCTTCCTTGCTTCATCATCATCTTCTTCTTTTCTTATCATCATCATCATCATCATCATCTTCTTCTTTCTTCTTCTTCTTCTTCTTCTTCTTCGTCTTCTTCTTCTTCTTCTTCTCTTCTTCTTCTTCTTTCTTCTTCTTCTTCTTCTTCTTCTTCATTCTTCTTCTTCTTCTTCTTCTTCTCTCTTCTTCTTCTTCTCTCTTCTTCTTCTTCTCTCTTCTTCTTCTTCTTATTCTTCTTCTTCTTCTTCTTCTTCTTCTTCTTCTTCTCTTCTTATTCTTCTTCTTCTTCTTCTTCTTCTTCTTCTTCTTCTTCTTCTTCTTCTTCTTCTTCTTCTTCTTCTTCTTCTTCTTCTTCTTCTTCTTCTTCTTCTTCTTATTATTATTATTATTCTTATATATATACATGTGGTTGTTTGATATTTGGAAGGATACAGAAAAATGTGGAAATCTGGAGAATAATGGAGACTTTTCTAGATGAGTACACGGACAATGTTCATCCAGAATTTTGACCTACGTTTTTGGCTTGCTTCAATTAGAATTTGGGAAAATGTTCAACGTAAAAGTCGTAGATCTCGATCTCAGCTTTCTGAAGATATAAAATTCATAAAAATCAGAGTTCGTATGAAAACGTTACGGCCCAAATACCATGGGCTTTCCGAATTGGAATATCGTAACATCTATTAGCAAATTCTCAAAAAATCTACCAATAGTCATCCCACGAGAGCATATGTTTCCAACCATGGTTTATACTTTGTGATACTCGTTACACAGTGTTTCAGTAGTGGAAATCCCCGGTCGTTATAAATTCTCCCCCTTTAAATAGGATTCGTCCTCGAATCCTCTCTAAACTTGGGATCTTTCCATAGGTCACAAGATTCACGCATTACTAGCTCAACTATATAATATTACTGATTATTTATCCTTTTTCTAATAAGCATACCTTTATCTTCCTCTTATCTTAATTTCTGCTGATTACTCATACTATGGCCATGCTACAATTCTTACGGTGCATCAAAGAAGCTTCATTCATGGATCTTTCATTATACTTTACTCACTCCAGCTCATTACCTGTATGAGCTATCAGTCCTGAATGGTACTGCATTTGTGGTTTATATCTACGCCTTGTATTTCTTGATAGGTTAGTCTTCTTATATCTATCTATAAGAAAATATCCAAAGGTCTTCTTGTTAAGAACTTAAAGTCCTCAAACTTGTTTTACATAGTGATCTTTCGCCTCTGTAGGTACTATGTGTCCTGCAATGGGATTCCTGTACTTATGCCTTAGTTTTGGAAAGTAAGTACATACATCTATTCTTATTAGGTTGTTTATCAGCTCTGCTCTATAAATTTCCTTGCCTCTGCCTTTTTGTATAACTTAAAATCTTGTAGTACAGGGTCATATCCTTTATGTTCGATAATTATGACCCATAACATCATTATTTGTAAAGAACATTTTTTTTTTTACAAATTAACTATGTGACGAAAAGAAATTGCTATTTTATCATTATTATAATTGGATTACTTGGATATATATTAATGATAAAAGTCCATATGGTTAAATCAGATTAATAAGATATGAGACAGTATTAATCCATGAACGGTTTAATCATTAGATATCCCTAGTCGAAGTATTATCGAGACTGGATATTGATAATGCGGAATGGACTAGTATTACACTTGTGCGCGTTATGGAAGCTTAACGGCATAGTTCTCATTTATTTAGGTATTGGATACTTATGCAAGTGTAATAAGAGGTTATGTTAGCCGTTGGACCGGGAACAATTCACTCTAGATAGACCAACTCGGAATCCCATTGGTAGTATGACTATGTGTCTATGGGAATCCGAATCAGGGTAGGTGTATGTGATCTTTAACCTGAGACTTACGTCGCTATTACTTACGAAAATCAGTTTACTTTGGTATTGGTCGTCTGGAGCTTTAAAATGTTCTGTGTATGCCTCTATTGGGTTTACTGAGAATCGTAGTGTATTGGATGTGATGTCAAGATGGGAGTATCACTTCAGTCATATGGAGATGATGGTCACACATGATACGAAACTAGTACACTTAAAAGCCGCAGCTATCGGGAAAATATCACTAGGTCATGACTTTCTGATTACAGAGACTAGTTACTCGGGATCCGATATATACTTCGTACGGGGCACACACAGAGCCAGCCCTAGGCCT